>WSFP011441129.1:0-20594 GCA_009831015.1 Picea engelmannii | reverse complement strand
ATTTTTTTATCACAACTACGACACACATACATTGTATATACAATGTAGAACCTGAAAGAAAAATGAAGAAAGGCTGATGCGCCAAACTTAAAACTTGTTTCAAGTTATTTTTGTACTTTGAAAGAAAAATAGGGTTTATGGTTAACATGATGAATTGATGATGGAAACAAGTGGGTGTGTAAGTCAAATTTGAGTCCAGAAACCCTCCCATATTGTTAAGGCATGTGAATAGTCTATCCATGTTAAATTTCAGTGCATACAGAAATAGTTTGAAAATTTTTCAACGCTGGCCCCATTCACAGGTCATTGTTTCCCATGTCTCGTCCTAGTACAATGTCTTTTCGTTGTTTCTTTTAAAATCCGTTCAACAGTACACATGTTCCCACATTTAGTACTCCAAGGGAATATTTTTTTGGTGTTGATTAAACAATGAACGAAAAAGAGGGATTTTTCATCACAACTACGACACACATACATTGTATATACAATGTATAACTTGAAATAAAAATGAAGAAAGGATGATGTTCCAAACTTAAAACTTGTGTCAAGCTAGTTTTGTAATTTGAAAGAAAAATAGGGTTTATGGTTTACATGATGAATTGATGACGTAAACAAGTGGTTGTGTGAGTCAAATTTGAGTCACCAAACCCTCCCATATTGTGAAGCAATACAGATAGTCTATCCATGTCAAATTTTAGTGTATACAAAAATAGTTTGAAAATTTTTCAACGCTGGCCCCATTCATAGGTCACTGTTTCCCATGTCTAGTCCTAGTACAATGTATTTTTGTTGTTCCTTTTAAAATTCATTCGATAGTACACATGTTCCCGCATCTAGTACTACAAGGGAATATTTTTATGGTGTTGATTAAACAATGAAAAAAAAGAGGGATTTTTAATCACAACTATGACACAAATACATTGTATATACAATGTAGAACCTAAAAGAAAAATGAAGAAATGATGATGTGCCAAACTTAAAACTTGTGTCAATCTATTTGTGTACTTTGAAAGAAAAATAGGGTTTATGGTTTACATGATGAATTTATGATGGAAACAAGTGGGCGTGTGAGTCAAATTTGAGTCCAAAAATCCTCCCATATCGTTAAGGCATGTGAATAGTCTATCCATGTCAAATTTTAGTGCATACAAAAATAATTTGAAAAAATGTCAACGTTGGCCCCATTCACAGGTCATGATTTCTCATGTCTAGTCCTAGTACAATACAATGTCTTTTCGTTTTTCCTTTTCAAATTCATTCGATACTACACACGTTCCCACATCTAGTACTACAAGGGTATATTTTTATGGTGTTGATTAAAAAATGAATTAAAAAGAGGGATTTTTCATCACAACTATGAAACACATACATTGTATATACAATGTAGAACCTGAAGAAAAATGAAGAAAGGTTGATGAGCCAATCTTAAAAATTATGTCAAGCTATTTGTGTACTTTGAAAGAAAAATAAGGTTTATGGTTTACATGATGAATTGATGATGGAAAAAAGTGGGTGTGTGAGTCAAATTTGAGTCTATAAACCCTCCCATATCGTTAAGGCATGTGAATAGTCTATCCATGTCAAATTTCAGTGCATACAGAAAAATTTTGAAAACATTTCAACGTTGACCCCATTCACAAGTCACTGTTTCCCATGTCTAGTTCTAGTACAATGTATTGTTGTTCCTTTTAAATTCATTTGAAAGTACACATGTTCCCGCATCCAGTATTGCAAGGGCATATTTTATTGTGTTGATTAAACAATGAATTAAAAAGAGGGATTTTTCATCACAACTATGACACACATACATTGTATATATAATGTAGAACCTTAAAGAAAAATGAAGAAAGGTTGATGCGCCAAACTTAAAACTTGTGTCAAGCTATTTGTGTACTTTGAAAGAAAAATAGAGTTTATGGTTTACATGATGAATTGATGACGGAAAAAAGTGGGAGTGTGAGTCAAATTTGAGTCCATAAGCCCTCCCATATCACTATGGCATGCGAATATTCTATCCATGTCAAATTTTAGTGCATACAAAAAAAAATTGAAAAAATTTCAATGTTGGCCCCATTCTCAGGTCATTGTTTCCCATGTCTAGTCCTAGTACAACGTATTTTCATTGTTTCTTTTAAAATTATTTTGATAGTACACACGTTCCTGTATCTAGTACTGCAAGGGAATATTTTTATGGTGTTGATTAAACAATTAACAGAAAAGAGGGGATTTTTCGTCCCAACTATGACACACATACATTGTAGATACAATGTAGATCTTGAAAGAAAAATGAACAAAGGCTGATGCGCCAAACTTAAAACTTGTGTCAGGATATTTGTGTACTATGAAAGAAAAATAGGGTTTATGGTTTACATGATGAATTGATTATGGAAAAAAGTGGTTGTGTGAGTCAAATTTTAGTCCAGAAACCCTCCCATATCGTTAAGGCATGCAAATAGTCTATCCATGTCAAATTTTAGTGCATACAGAAACGGTTTGAAAAAATTTCAACATTGGCCCTATTCACAGGTCAATGTTTCCCATGTCTAGTCCTAGTACAATGTCTATTCGTTGTTCCTTTTAAATTTCGTTTGACAGTACACACGTTCCTGCATCTAGTACTTCAAGGGAATATTTTTATTTTATTGATTAAAAAATGAATGAAAACTAGGGATTTTTCATCACAACTATGACACACATACATTGTATATACAATGTAGAACCTGAAATAAAAATGAAGAAAGGCTGATACATCAAACTTAAAACTTGTGTCAATATATTTGTGTACTTTGAAAGAAAAATAGGGTTTCTAGTTTACATGATGAATTGATGATGGAAACAAGTGGGCATGTGAGTCAAATTTGATTCCAAAAACCTTCCCATATTGTTAAGGCATGCAAATAGTCTTTCCATGTCAAATTTCAGTGCATACAGAAACAATTTGAAAAAATTTAACATTGGCCCTATTCACAGATCATTGTTTCCCATGTCTAGTCCTAGTACAATGTATTTTCGTTGTTCCTTTTAAATTTCATTCAAGAGTACACACATTCCCACATATATTACTGCAAGGGCATACTTTTATGATGTTAATTAAACAATGAATGAAAAAGAGGGATTTTTCATCACAACTATGACACACATACATTGTATATACAATGTAACTTCAAAGAAAAATGAAGAAAGGACGATGTGCCAAATTTAAAACTTGTGTCAAACTATTTGTGTACTTTGAAAGAGAAATTTGGTTTATGGTTTAAATGATGAATTGATGATGGAAAAAAGTGGGTGTGTGAGTCAAATTTGTGTCCAAAAACCCTCCCATATCGTTAAGGCATGCAGATAGTCTATCCATATCAAATTTCAGTGCATACAGAATTAGTTTGAAAAAATTTAAGCGTTGGCCCCATTCATAGGTCACTGTTTCCCATGTCTATTCCTAGTACAATGTATTTTTGTTGTTCCTTTTAAAATTCATTTGACAGTACACGCGTTCCCACATCTAGTACTGCAAGGTAACATTTTTATGGTGTTTATTAAACAATGAACGAAAAATAGGGATTTTTCATCACAACTATGACACACATACATTATATATACAATGCAGAACCTGAAAGAAAAATGAAGAAAGGATGATGTGCCAAACTTAAAACTTGTGTCAAGTTATTTGTGTACTTTGAAAGAAAAATAGGGTTTATGGTTTACATGATGAATTTATGATGGAAACAAGTGGGTGCGTGAGTCAAATTTTAGTCCAGAAACCCTCCCATATATTTAATTCATGTGAATAGTCTATCCATGTCAAATTTTAGTGCATACAGAAACAACTTGAAAAAATTTCAATGTTGGCCCCATTCACAGGTCACTATTGCCCATATTTAGTCCTATTATAATGTCTTTTTGTTGTTCCTTTTAAAATCCATTTGAATGTACACACATTCTGACATCTAGTACTGCAAGGGCATATTTTATGGTGTTGATTAAACAATGAACGAAATAGAGGGATTTTTCATCCCAACTATGACACACATACATTGTATATACAAGGTAGACCTTGAAATAAAAATGAACAAAGGTTGATGCACCAAACTTAAAACTTGTGTCAGGATATTTGTGTACTATGAAAGAAAAATAGGGTTTATGGTTTACCCGATGAATTGATTATGGAAACAAGTGGTTGTGTGAGTCAAATTTTAGTCCAGAAACCCTCCCATATCGTTAAGGCATGTGAATAGTCTATCCATGTCAAATTTCAGTGGATACAGAAACGGTTTGAATAAATTTAAATGTTGGACCTATTCACAGGTCAATGTTTCCCATGTCTAGTCCTAGTACAACATATTTTCATTGTTTCTTTTAAAATTATTTCGATAGTACACACGTTCCTGTATCTAGTACTGCAAGGGAATATTTTTATGGTGTTGATTAAAAAATTAACATAAAAGAGGGGATTTTTCATCCCAACTATGACACACATACATTGTAGATACAATGTAGACCTTGAAAGAAAAATGAACAAAGGCTGATGTGCCAAACTTAAAACTTGTGTCAGGATATTTGTGTACTATGAAAGAAAAATAGGGTTTATGGTTTACATGATGAATTGATGATGGAAGCAAGTGGGCGTGTGAGTCAAATTTGAGTCCATAAACCCTCCCATATCATTAAGGCATGTGAATAGTCTATCTATGTCAAATTTCAGTGCATACAGAAATAGTTTGAAAAAAATTTAACATTGGACCTATTCACAGGTCACTATTTCCCATGTCTAGTCCTAGTACAATGTATTTTCATTGTTCCGTTTAAAATTCATTCAAGAGTACACACATTCCCGCATCTATTACTGCAACAGAATATTTTTATGGTGTTAATTAAACAATGAATGAAAAAGAGGGATTTTTTTATCACAACTATGACACACATACATTGTATATACAATGTAACTTCAAAGAAAAATGAAGAAAGGTCGATGTGCCAAATTTAAAACTTGTGTCAAGTTATTTGTGTACTTTGAAAGAGAAATTAGGTTTATGGTTTAAATGATGAATTAATGATGGAAACAAGTGGGTGTGAGAGTCAAATTTGTGTCCAAAAACCCTCCCATATCATTAAGGCATGTGAATAGTCTATCCTTGTCATATTTCAGTGCATACAAAAATAGTTTGAAAAAATTTCAACATTGGCCCCATTCACAAGTAAATGTTGCCCATGTCTATTCCTCGTACAATGCATTTTCATTGTTCCTTTTAAAATTCATTCGACAGTACAAACGTTCCCGCATCTAGTACTGCAAGGGAATAGTTTTAGGGTGTTTATTAAATAATGAACGAAAAAGAGGGATTTTTCATCACACCTATGACACAAATACATTCTATATACAATGTAGAACCTAAAAGAAAAATGAAGAAAGCATGATGTTCCAAACTTAAAACTTGTATCAAGCTATTTGTGTACTTTGAAAGAAAAATAGGTTTTATGGTTTACATGATGAATTGATGATGGAAACAGGTGGGTGTGTGAGTCAAATTTTAGTCCATAAACCCTCCCATATAGTTAAGGGATATGAATAGTCTATTCATGTCAAATTTTAGTGCATACATAAACAATTTGGAAAAATTTCAACGTTGGCCCCATTCACAGGTCATTGCCCATGTTTGGTCCTAGTACAATGTATTTTCGTTGTTCTTTTAAAATTTGTTTGAGTTTACACATGTTCCCGCATCTAGTACTGCAAGGGCATATTTTCATGGTGTTGATTAAACAATGAACAAAATAGAGGGATTTTTCATCCCAGCTATGACACACATACATTGTATATACAATGTAAACCTTGAAAGAAAAATGAACGAACGCTGATGCGCCAAACTTAAAACTTGTGTAAGGATATTTGTATACTATGAAAGAAAAATAGGGTTTATGGTTTACATGATGAATTGATTATGGAAACAGGTGGTTGTGTGAGTCAAATTTCAGTCCATAAACCCTCCCATATCGTTAAGGCATGCAAATAGTCTATTCATGTCAAATTTCAGTGCATACAGAAATAGTTTGAAAAACTTTCAATGTTGGCTCTATTCACGGGTCAATGGTGGCCATGTCTAGTCCTAGCACAATGTATGTTCGTTGTTCCTTTTAAAATTCATTTGATAGTACACATGTTCCCGCATCTAGTATTTCAAGGGAATATTTTTATGGTGTTGTTTAAAAAATGAACGAAAAAGAGGAATTTTTCATCACAACTATGACACACATACATTCTATATACAATGTAGAACCTGAAAGAAAAATGAAGAAAGGTTGATGTGCCAAAATTAAAACTTGTGTCAAGCTATTTGTGTACTTTGAAAGAAAAATAGGGTTTATGGTTTACATGTTGAATTTATGATGGAAACAAGTGGGTGTGTGAGTCAAATTTTAGTCCAAAAACCCTACCATATAGTTAAGGCATGTGAATAGTCTATCCATGTCAAATTTCAGTGGATACATAAACAGTTTGAAAAAATTTCAACATTGGCCCCATTCACAAGTCATTGTTGCCCATGTTTAGTCCTAGTACAATGCCTTTTCATTGTTCCTTTTAAAATTCTTTTGAGTGTAGACACATTCCCTCATCTAGTACTACAAGGGGATATTTTTATGGTGTTTATTAATCAATGAACAAAATAGAGGGATTTTTCATTACAACTATGACAGTTACATTGTGTATACAATGTAGAACCTGAAAGAAAAATGAAGAAAGGATGATGCACCAAACTTAAAACTTGTGTCAAGCTATTTGTGTAATTAGAATGAAAAATAGGGTTTATGGTTTACATGATGAATTGATGATGGAAAAACGTGGGAGTGTGAGTCAAATTTGAGTCTAGAAACCCTCCCATATCATTAAGGCATGCAAATAGTCTATTCATGTCAAATTTTAGTGCATAGAGAAATAGTTTGAAAAAATTTCAAAGTTGGCCCCATTCATAGGTCACTGTTGGCCATGTATAGTCCTAGTACAATGTCTTTTCATTGTTCATTTTAGAATTCGTTTGACAGTACACACTTTTATCACTGAGTAAATTTTTGGGCTGAAGAAACAATCTACAAAGGTAACCTACAAACCATCTTTAAGATGGAAACTAGTCTTTCCAATCTAGAGAGGGATCTCTTTGAGACATGATCTCTGATAGATAGGTTTATTTAAATTGATGGCTAGATTTAGAATTTTGAGATAATTTTTTAAGGGTTGTTGTAAAAAGATATAGTATTTCTAGGGCTATGGAGTCAACCCCTGGAAAAAAAGGAAACAATGCTTGGTAGATAGAACTCCTCAGAGGAACAAAAGATAAATAAGGTGATGAACTTCAATGTTTATTTTGATCATGTAGGGTGAAATAAGAAAAGAAACACATAACAAAATCAGAGCATCACAAAGGATGAATTCTGACCTTAGTTGAGAAGATAGACAAAATTTAAATCATTTAAGTCTAGAGCACCATTAGATGAATTCTGGACTTTTAATTTACCAATTTAAAGAGAAGAAAAGTGTAGATGAAAGTAAGTACACAAGGAATACATATAAATAAGAGTACAATATTCAGATCACCACCATTAGAATTTTTTTCTTAAGGAATTCAGGACATGTACATTTTTATTTCTTTAGATTTAGGAAATTACATTGAGGATCAAAATGTCTATAATTCTTCTCGCGCCCCTTTTATACATCAAAATAGTCCATATATATAGAAAACTAAAGCTACACTTAGCTGCTAGGAGACGAACTACTATCTCCTAGAGTTATGGGTCTAGTTATTTTCAAAGAGAACAACAACCTCTATAAAATTTACTAAAAATAGGAAACCCAATTTTCCAATCATATCTTAACCAAAATGTCATTTACAATCATAATTTCTTGAGAAAATTTCAACCATATGGTGGTGATGAGTCATCATGTGTACCGCTGGAAAACACTATCACCTTTGAGCGGTAAATTTTGGTTTTTGCTACGCAAATGTTGGCTGGGATATTTGCGCAATGATTTCGCATGGTGGATCTTCATGTTGAGGTTGCTCACGTGAATCCGGTTGGCAGTAAAAGAAGGGGTCATTTAATTTGTTCATAGATTCCTTATCGAATATCACTTGTAGTCATAAGGCCATGTTTTCCTTTCTTAATGAAAAGTTTTGTGTCTTTAAATTTCTCACCTGTATCAACAAAGTCACAGTCCTCTTCAATTTTGATTGAGCACCAGAGATGGCTGCACATGCAATGTCTATAGTTGGTCTTAATTTCTTGTAATGTTTCATGATCCCTTCCTATGATATTATTTTTTCCTCCCTGAGCTTAATGATCTCATATTGAGCCTCTCTTAGCTTTTTTTTCAACCATTTTATATTCGTTTCTCCTCCTGTTGGTGAGGTAGGAGATCTATGACCCGCTTTACTATGTGGTGCTTGTTCTTCAGGAATTCTTTCTGTTAGCTTCCTCTTCAATTCTCTGTTCTCCAGATAAAATTTGGATATAACATGTTGATATTTCTTAAGTTGTTGTTTCACCTCCTTAATATTTTCATCTTCCTCACCTGGTTCCACTTGCTTTTCATCAATCTCCTGGGTTGCACATTCAACAAACTCTGTCTGAATTGTGGGTATGGGAAACCTCCTAGCATAGGACCTGGTGTGTGGTTTATTGGGAGCTTCTATCTCCTCAATTTCATTAGTGAATCTTAGTTTGCTTATTTTCTTTGAGACTGACTCACTGGGTGATGAATTCTCAATTTCTTTTCCTTTTCCCGTTTCAACAACACCTCCTCCTTTTACCCCTGAACTATGAAATGATGATTTCTTAGCAGATAAGGGGGTATCTCCTTTAGGGTCCAGGGAAATTTTTTTTGAAATCAAGAAGGAATCTCAGTCCCTATTTATCTTTCCAAGCTTCTCAACCACCAACATATTTATCAAGGAAAAATGGAATAGGTTACTCTCTGGTTGGTCAGCTTTGGCTTGGACACTGTCTACCATTATTCACAGGTTTCTACATAGGAAGAAAGGTAATTTTAAAGCAATTATCCCTGTGAAATGCATCGAGATCCTAATGTGGTAGTGATGTACCTTGTCAAATCTACCGTCATAATTAAAGTACTTCCGTATTATCCTCAAAAGTTTCTCAAAAGGTTCCAAAAGATATTCACTGGGAATGTTGGCTCCAATATTCCAATTTCTATATTCAGGTTTGAGAAAATCAATATAACATGAAATATCTAATGGCATACATTTAAACCAATTTTCTCCTTGCATAGCTATCTCTGTTGAAGTCGATATCATTTCCTCTTACACTTGAAAAGTGATCCCTGCAATAGTTGCACTGACACTAGTAAAGTTAAGAGTGAACATAATCTTATGCATCTGACTTGTTCAAATGACACTTTGATCGCTTGGTCTACATTTACTAACTTTAAATTTTGTGGCTCAAACCTCACGACTTTCCTTCTTCTTTCATTATTTCTTTTCCGTTGAGGAGTTGTGATGATGTTGATATATGTCAACTGTAGGTGCACAACAATAGATTGTAATAGCCTCTGTGCAACAAAAAAAGGAACAATAACCTTTGAAAAAAAACAAGAGAAATAACCTCTGTGCAATGAATGAGAATAGTGAATTTTGCATGGTGCGTAGGAAAAGGTAGCAACAGGAAACTCTGCGCAGAAAAAAAAATCATTGACGGGAAACTTGATGCAGCAGAAAACTTGACGCAACAATAAACAACAACGGAAAAATTCGGTGCAGTGGAAAACTCGACGCAACAATAAACAACAACAAAAAATTAGCACAACGACAAACAACAATGAAAAACTTGGCACAGGAGTAGGTAACAATAATTTATCTCAAAATACAGAAGGTTGATTGCGTGTAAAGAAAACTCTTTCTAGAAGCTAATTTGAAATGGGCTCCAAGGAAATATCATAAACAATGATTGAAAGCAATAGAGGATACAGAGTAAAAACAAAGTGACGGATTTACGTAGTGACTAGAAGCACACAATATTTATGTAGCATAGGGCTTCAAAGCTTATTGGAAAGGCTATGGACGACCCACAAGTCTTGAAGGTGATGGAGAAACATGAAAGGTGGTCAATATTTGTGCTCGAATGGATAAGGAACAAAATTATGAAAAGGGATGGAATATCCATAGCGACAAAATGTTTAAAGGAAAGTTAAAGATTTGCGCAACGGGTACACATTTGAAGGTTGCAATGGTACACATGATATGGAGTGACATGATTATTCCCTTTTATAACCTCATGATTAGGTAATGATGAACCATAATATATTTTGACATGACATTCATCCTAACCACTTGATCCAACCTTGGTACATAATTTCCCACTTTCCAAGATGACTTGAGAGTTAGGAAAGTAGACCTTTACAACTTAAACATGACGAACCTTACACTCTTGAATTTATTTCCTTTGTGGTAGTTTTTTATGAAAAAGATAATACACCCTTTAAACTAAATTATGGCTAAACCCCTTACTTGACATTTCAATCCATTCTTTATTTTTTCACTAACCTCATAAACTTTGACACACTAACTATGACTCATCTAGGAATGTCTTTATTTTTCCCAAGATCATGGCATGACTCTGAAATATTTTTAGACAAACCTCTAACTCTATCTATAAAAAACATGGTGCTAAAAACTCGATCCAATGGGGATGTTATCCTCCCAGTGAGTTAGCAAAGAAAATTTGACCAAGTTCCTGACCATTGGGATTTTTTTGACTCAAAGAATCTAAACTGACAAACAAAATTATTTACAAGAATCTCTTGACACAACTTTGACTAAACTCAACATAAACTTAGGGCCTTCACTTCGGGCTTCAATTTTTTGCTGATTATTGAGTTGAAATGCTTCATATGAAAATAAAATGGTTATTTACAATGAAATGGAGAGATTGATTTTTTTTTTAAGCAAGATAGTGTTTGAGAAACCTGTCATTCATAGGTCCTCCACAAATGAGATCTGCATTAAGCTCCTGCAAAAAATAGGCATTGTTCCCATGGTATAGAATAATTTTGAATGGTCCAGACAAATATGATCAAACTTCCCATGTTTCCCTCTCTCGTCACTCCTTGTGTCCCACTTCAGTACCAAATCATCCATCTTGAAATCATCTTCCTTAGTATGCTTGTCAAAAGATCTTTTCATTTTATCTTGGTGCAGTTGTGAGTTAGTGAAGACCTATTCTCTCATTTTCTACACATGGATTAATTGGTTTATCCTCCTTAGAGCATCATTTGGTTCAAGTTCATGTTCTTGCAATAGTATCATCACTGGAAGTCCTAATGAGGTAGGAAAAACTGCCTCTATACTATATACAATATGAAAAGGTGATGTAGAAATAAACCTTTTAGTGGTGATCCTATCAACCCACAACACATAGATAAGATTTTTGTGCAAAACTTTCTTATTTTCCTGCAAAAGATTATTAATAATTCTGGTCAATCTTTTGTTGGATGACTCAGCCAACCCATTACCCCATGGGTAATAAGTTGTGGAATGGCCAAGAGTTATATTATAGTCACTGAAAAATTTCTCCATTCTCTTGGACTTGAATTTTGTTACATTTTCAGTGATGATTTTCACTGGATAACCAAATCTAGACAAAATATTTCTTTCTAAAAAATGAATGATAACAGTATCACTAGCTTTCCTTGTGGGGACTGCTTCAATCCATTTGGTGAAGTAGTTTATGGCTATCATTATCCACCTATGCTAAGTTGAGGATGGTGGATGAATTTCTCCTATAAAATCAAGGCCCCATTGCATGAATGGTGCTTCAAAAGAGATAGGCTTTAAAGGTAAGGGTTGCATCTTTCTTTTTCCATAAAAAATATGGCATTCATGGCAGTTGGAAACTGGAAACTTCCCTGTATACATCAGAAAAAATATTGGGCCAATAGAACCCTGCCCTCAGTAACTTGTGTGTAGTGGTATTACAATAATGATGCCCCCCACAGTCACCTTTGTGAAATTCCTTGATATTTTTTTTCACTTCTTCCTCCAACAAACAATTTAGCAAGATCCCACCTGGATATTTCCAATACAGAGAATGGTCCAATATGAAAAACTTGGTTGCTTTTAACTTCAAAAATCTGGCTTTGGTTTTTCTTAACTCAGGAGGAGCTTGTATATTTCTTAGTATATAAATAATATCAACATACCAAAGATAATAAATGAATTTTTTGGATACTTGTGGGATTGTTTCTTCTTTTGAATTTGCTAATAGTTCAGCAATGAAATTGATTCCCAAGAAATTACAATTGGACTGTGCCATCAACTTTGCAAGCCCCTGGCCTTTAATCAGATTTGTAGGTTTGATCTCGAGGTCATATTCCAACATCACAGCTATCCATTTTCCCCTTCTTCATTTAGGGTCTGGCTGAGTCAAAATGTCTTTCACAGAATTGCTAGGCACATAAGCAATGACATGGGAGTGCAAGATATACGTTCTAAATTCCTTAAGGGCCTTCACCAAGGCATATGCCTACTTTTCCATGATTTTGTACCTTAGTGGGGAGTCTCTCAATGTCCTGCTATAATAGGCTATGGGCCTTTCAAATTTATGTTCATCTTTTTGCAACAAAACACCAACAATGGTTTGTTCTGAAGCAAAAGAAAACAAAATAAAATATTTTGCAAAATTCGGGCTGGACAACACTGGAGCTTTGTTCAGTGCCACTTTAATATCTTCAAAAGACTCCCTAGCTTCATGAGTCCATTTTATTTCATTTCCTTTCTTGAGCATATTTCTGATATACTTTATGATTTCATCCAAGTTAGGAATAAACCTCCTCAAAAAATTTACTTTTCCGAGGAAAGATTGTGCCTCCTTCTTGCTCCTGGGTGTGCCAATATTCAGAATTTCTTCCACTCTATTGGGGTCTATATTTATCCCTTCCTTTGAAATGATGTGTCCAATTAATTTTTCTTCTTGCTTGGATTCAATGAGATGTGAAACTTTCTACATTTCTAAAAAACCCTTCTTAGATGTTTGAGATGTTGATCATTAGAATCTAAAAATACAATGATATCATCTAACTAAATAAGAATAAACTTATCTTTCTCATTGGAAAAGGCTATGTCTATGGCCCTTTGGAAATTTCCCCTGCATTCATAAGCCCAAAAGGAATTTTTTCATACATGAAAGTGCCCTGAGGTGTTGTAAAAGTTGTCTTCTCTTGGTCATCAAGATGCACCATGATTTGGTTCTATACAAAGAAACCATCAAACATTGATATCTTATGATATCAAACCACCTTCTGTAGGATGAAATCCATCTTAGGAAGTGGATAATTGTCTTTGAGAGACACCCTATTTAGATTCTGAAAGTCTACACACAACCTAACCTCACCACTTTTCTTCCTGATGGGCACTAGGTTAGCCACCCACTTGAAAACTCTTAAGAACACTATAATTTTGGCATCAAACAACTTCCTTACCTCCTTTTCAATCAATGGAAACATTAGAGGGTTAATTCTTCTAAAATTTTGCTTGAATTCTTTATGATCATCCTTGATTAGAATTACATGTTGAATTACCTTAGTATCATAGTGTTAAGCCCTAAATAGTGGCTCATTACCCCTTATTTGGGGCATATTATATTAGTAATGTTATTTTATTTATGTTGGATTTAGTCCATTAGTTGTAATTATACCTCCTAGTCTCCTATATATACAAAGGAGACATTTTCATTTGAATCATCTTGTAATTGAACATTTATGTGGGCATAAGGAGGTTGCCCCCTTGAAGAGGCTTATTATCTGAATTTATCTCTTTTTCAAGGCCTTAAGTACTTATTCTAAGGTTTTTCTATGCTATATTGATAATTGGTTCATAACATATGGTATTAGAGCTCAAGGTCTTGGGGTTTCACTGCTACATCTGAGACATCGTGGAATATTCACTATAAATTTTTTTCTACAATGTTTCATAAGGAACGACTTAGAGGATATTTAGCAGACGGCTCAAGGTATGTTGGGTTAAAATTTCAGCTCTTGAGGCATTATACTATCGGATATATAGCCTATGAAAGATAGGGTTCTGGAATAATCCTGAATTGAGTCATTGCGGATTATTTTCTATAAAAATGTTTCTGTAACATTTCAGAGCCTGAAATCTGGAGACTATTCAGATAAATTAGTAAGGTGTTTGTGGTAAAACTTTCATCTTCTGTATCATCTTAAACTTGTAGATACACCTTTTGGAAGATAGGGTATCTGACTAGTCCTATTTACTAGTCTCAAGATGGTGTTTTGGGTAAAACAATCATAACTTCTTCCTAGATTATCCAAATTGAGTGAGACTAGTTGCATTGGATAGTGGACAGTCCCTAGTATTTTGGATATGAATTTTTAGAATTTTATATCAATTATTTTTTGTGGGGCATGCTATACAAGTGAGATCTCCTGGAAAGACCAAAAATAAGCAAGTTGTAGGGAAGTTACCATAAATTCCAATTGGCACATCCAATTTTGCTCAAACCTATGGCATTGCAGAGAAGAAATATTAGTGAACTATCAGAAGGAAAATTTCATACCCAGAAGGGCTGAAATTTTGGAGATACAATAAAAGGAATATTGTCTAGTAGAACCACCTCAAAATCAAGGTTTAAATTGATACTTGACCAACATGCCACCAAAAAAGGGAACTTCTACACCAAATAAGCCTCCAAGCAATCCTACTTGGACTCTTGATGAAGGTGAAGAAATGCGTAGGGACATAAATGATTTACAAAAGAAGATGTATGGTTTAACAGATTCAACGGAAGCTAAGTTGGAGGCAATAAATACTAAGATGGATGGTTTAAAAGGGGAGATCATGGAAGGATTGAAAATTTTCCTAATAGAGAGGACACCTGAAAATGAAAATGCATCCCATGAAATTCATGATGACACAAGGAAGATGAATGAAGAATGGAGAAACTCTATCTTTGGGTTGAAGACCAACCACTTTCCTAAGATCGATATGAGGAAGTTTGATGACAAAGACCCAATCACATGGATACTTCAGATGGAGAAATTCTTTGATCCACATAATGTGCCACATACACAAAAGGTACGGATTGATTCTTTATATTTAGAACCCAATCAATTTGTGTGGTATCGATGGCTTTGTTCTCGCAAATCACTCATCACTTGGACAATTTTCACGGAAGAAATGATAGCACACTATGAGGATACAAGGAGAAATACCTTCTTTAGCCAATTGATAAACCTCTAACGCTAGCTACAAAAATCATGGTGCTAACAACTCGATCCAATGGGGATGTTATCCTCCTAGTGAGGTAGCAAAGAAAAGTTGACCAAGTGCCTGACCATTGGGGTTTTTTTGTCTCAAATAATCTATACTGACAAACAAAATTATTTGCAAGAATCTCTTGACACAACTTTGACTAAACTCAGCATAAACTTAGGGACTTCACTTCGAGCTTCAATTTTCTACTGATTATTGAGTTGAAATGATTCATCTAAAAACAAAATGGTTATTTGCAATGAAATGGAGAGATTGATTTTTTTTAAGCAAGATAGTTTTTGAGAAACCTACCATTCACAGGTCCTCCACAAATGAGATCTGCATTAAGCTCCTGCAAAAAATAGGCATTGTTCCCATGGTATACAATAATTATGTATGGTCCCAGACAAATATGATCAAACTTCCCATGTTTCCCTCTCTCTTCACTCCTTGTGTCCCACTTCATTACCAAATCATCCACCTTGAAATCATCTTCCTTAGTATGCCTGTGAAAATATCTTTTCATTTTATCTTGGTGCAGTTGTGAGTTGTTGAAGACCTGTTCTCTCATTTGATACACATGGATTAATTGGTTTATCCTCCTTAGAGAATGATTTGGTTCAACTTCATGTTCTTGCAACAGTCTCATCACTGGAAGTTCTAATGAGGTAGGAAAAACAACCTCTATACCATATACAATATGAAAAGGTGATGTTGAAATAGACCTTTTAGTGGTGATCCTATCAGCCCACAACACATAGATAAGATTTTTGTGCAAACCTTTCTTATTTTCCTACAAAAGATTCTTAATAATTCTGGTCAATATTTTGTTGGATGACTCATCCAACCCATTACGCCATGGGTAATAAGTTATGGAATGGCCAAGAGTTATATTATAGTCACTGAAAAATTTCTCCATTCTCTTGGACTTGAATGTTGTTGCATTGTCAGTAATGATTTTGACTGGATAACCAAATATAGACAAAATATTGCTTTTTAAAAAATGAATGATAACAGTATCACTAGCTTTCCTTGTGGGTACTGCTTCAATCCATTTGGTGAAGTAATCCGCGGCTGTCAGTATCCACCTATGTTGAGTTGAGAATGGTGGATGAATTTCTCCTATAAAATCAAGGCCTCGTTGCATGAATGGTGCTTCAAAAGAGATAGGCTTTAAAGGTAAAGGTTGCATCTTTCTTTTTCCATAAAACATGTGGCATTCATGGCAGTTGGAAACTGGAAACTTCCCTGTATACATCGGAAAAAATATTGGGCCAATAGAACCCTGCCCTCAGTAATTTGTGTGCAGTGGTATCATAATAATGATTCCCCCCACAGTCACCTTTGTGAAACTCCTTGATATTTTTTTTCACTTCTTCCTCCAACAAACAATTTAGAAAGATCCCACCTAGATATCTCCAATACAGAGAATGGTCCAGAATGAAAAACTTGGTTGCTTTTAACTTCAAAAATCTGGATTTGGTTTTTCTTAACTCAGGAGGAGCTTGTATATTTCTTAGTATATAAATAATATCAACATACCAAACATAATCAATGAATTTTTGGGATATTTGTGGGATTGTTTCTTCTTTTGAATTTGCTAATAGTTCAACAATGAAATTGATTCCCAAGAAATCACAATTGGACTGTGCCATCAAATTTGCAAGCCCCTGGCCTTTAATCAAATTTGTAGGTTTGATCTCGAGGTCATATTCCAACATCAAAGCTATCCATTTTCCCCTTCTTCCTTCAGTGTTAGGCTAAGTCAAAATGGATTTCACAGAATTGCTAGGCACATAAGCAATGACATGGGAGTGCAATATATACGTTCTAAATTCCTTAAGGGCCTTCACCAAGGCATATGCCTGCTTTTCCATGATTTCATACCTTAGTGGGGAGTCTCTCAATGTCCTGCTATAATAGGCTATGGGCCTTTCAATTTTTTTTTCATCTTTTTGCAACAAAACACCAGCAATGGTGTGTTCTGAAGCAAAAGAAAACAAAATAAAATATTTTACAAAATTCAGGATGGACAACACTGGAGCTTTGGTCAGTGCCACTTTAATATCTTCAAAAGACTCCCTAGCTTAATGAGTCCATTTTATTTCATTTCCTTTCCTGAGCATATTTGTGATATACTTTATGATTTCAGCCAAGTTAGGAATAAACCTCCTCAAAAAATTTACTTTTCCTAGGAAAGACTGTACCTCCTTCTTGCTCCTGGGTGTGCCAATATTTAGAATTTCTTCCACTCTATTGGGGTCTATATTTATCCCTTCCTTTGAAATGATGTGTCCAAGTAATTTTCCTTCTTGCTTGGATTCAATGAGATGTGAAACTTTCTACATTTATGAAAAACCCTTCTTAGATTTTTGAGATGTTGATCATTAGAATCTAAAAATACAATGATATCATCTAACTAAATTAGAATAAACTTATATTTCTCATTGGAAAAGGCTATGCCCATGGCCCTTTGGAAATTTCCCCTGCATTCATAAGCCCAAAAGGAATTTTTGCATACATGAAAGTGCCCTGAGGTGTTGTAAAAGTTGTCTTCTCTTGGTCATCAAGATGCACCATGATTTGTTTCTATCCAGAGAAACCATCAAACATTGATATATTATGAGATCAAACCACCTTCTGTAGGATGAAATCCATCTTAGGAAGTGGATAATTGTCTTTGAGAGACACCCTATTTAGATTCTGAAAGTCTACACACAACTTAATCTCACCACTTTTCTTCCTGACGAGAACTAGGTTAGCCACCCACTTGAAAACTCTTAAGAACACTATAGTTTTGGAATCAAACAACTCCCTTACCTCTTTTTCAATCAATGGCAACATCAGAGGGTTAATTTTTCTAAAATTTTTCTTGAATTCTTTATGATCATCCTTGATTGGAATTACATGTTGAATTACCTTAGTATCATAGTGTTAAGCCGTAAATAGTGGCTCATTACCCCTTAATTGGGGCATATTATATTAGTAATTTTATTTTATTTATGTCGGATTTAGTCCATTAGTTGTAATTATACCTCCTAGTCTCCTATATATACCAAGGAGACATTTTCATTTGAATCATCTTGTAATTGAACATTTATGTGGCATAAGGAGGTTTCCCCCTCAAAGAGGCTTATTATCTAAATTTATCTCTTTTTCAAGGCGTTGAGTACTTATTCTGAGGTTTTTCTATGCTATATTGATAATTGGTTCCTAACATATGGTATCAGAGCTCAAGGTCTTGGGGTTTCGCTGCTACATCTGAGACACCGTGGAATTTTCACTATACATTTTTTTCTACAACATTTCAGAAGGAACGTCTTGGAGGATATTTAGTAGATGGCTCAAGGTACGTTGGGTTAAAATTTCATCTCTTGAGGCATTATACTATCGGAGATATAGCCTGTGCAAGATAGGGTTCTGGAATAATCCTCAATTGAGTCATTGCGGAATTTTTTCTATAAAAATGCTTCTGTAACGTTTCAAAGCCTAAAATCTAGAGGCTATTCACATAAATTAGTAAGGTGTTTGTGGTAAAACTTTCATCTTCTAAATTATCTTAAATTTGTAGATACACCTTATGGAAGATAGGGTATTTGACTAGTCCTATTTACTAGTCTCAAGCCGGTGTTTCGGGTAAAACAATCCTAACTTCTTTCTAGATTATCCAAATTGAGTGAGACTAGTTTCATTGGATAGTGGATAGTCTGTAGTATTTCGAGTACGAGTTTCGGAATTTTATGTCAATTATTTTGTGCAGGGCATGCTATACAAGTGAGATCTCCTGGAAAGAAAAAAAATAAGCAATTTGTGGGGAAGTTACCATAAATTCCACTTGGCACATCCAATTTTGATCAAACCTGTGGCATTGCAGAGAAGAAATATCAGTGAACTATCAAAAGGAAAATTTCATACCCAGAAGGGCCGAAATTTTGGAGATACAATAAAAGGAATATTGTCTAGCAGAACCACCTCAAAATCAAGGTTTAAAGTGATACTTGGCCAACATGCCACCAAAAAAGGGAACTTCTACACCAAATAAGCCTCCAAACAATCCTACTTGGAATCTTGATGAAGGTGAAGAAATGTGTACGGACATAAATTATTTACAAAAGAAGATGGATGGTTTAACAGATTCAACAGAAGCTAAGTTGGAGGCAATAAATACTAATATGGATGGTTTAAAAGGGGAGATCATGGAAGGATTGAAAATTTTCCTAATAGAGAGGACACCTAGAAGTGAAAATTCATCCCATGAAATTCATGATGAGGACACAAGGAAGATGAATGAAGAATTGAGAAACTCTAACTTTGGGTTGAAGACCAACCACTTTCCTAAGATTGATATGAGGAAGTTTGATGACAAAGACCCAATCACATGGATACTTCATATGGAGCTATTCTTTGATCCACATAATGTGCCACATACACAAAAGGTATGGATTGATTCTTTATATTTAGAACCCAATCAATTTGTGTGGTATCGATGGCTTTGTTCTCGCAAATCACTCATCACTTGGAAAATGTTCACGAAAGAAATGATAGCACACTATGAGGATACAAGTAGCAATACCTTCTTTATCCAATTGATAAATCTCAAGCAAAAGATTGAATATAAAGGTAACATATATTCCAGATGAGCACTTGATTGATGTATTCATAGGAACTTTAAGGGATAACATTCAACATGAGGTTCATATTTGGGAACCCAAATCATTGGAGAATTCATTTAGGGTGGGAAGAAATGTGGAAAGCAAAAATATGGCTATGGCTACTAGAAGGACGACACCTAACATATATCGAGAGAATAATGTTCCTTCTTCTAAAACACCTCAACCTACCAGGTTGAAACCTCAACAATTAGAGGAAAGAAAAGAAAAAGGTTTATGCTTTAATTGTCACAACAAGTACAGTTAAGGACATAAGTGTGGTGAGAAGAAATTATTATACATAGATTTTGAAGAGGAAGAAGAACAAGAATAAGAACAAGAACAAAAACCATCTCAAGATGAAAATGCAGAAGCAATTGCGTCTGAAGAGTTGACTCCCACGATATCATGTAATGCATTGGTTGGAATTAGTACTCCTCAAAACCTTAAGATTGAAGGACATATCAAAAAGAAAAAGGTAATAGTCCTAATTGATTTTGGCAGTACTCATAATTTCATTCACTATAAATTAGCCAAAGATCTCAATTGCTTTGCATATCCAGCACCAGAGTTTCAAGTAATGATAGCAGATGGAGGAACTATCAATTGCTCAGGAAAATGCAATAAGATCAATCTTACTATGGGGGAATATGTAATGAATAGTCCAATGATT
>WSFP011441128.1:0-20595 GCA_009831015.1 Picea engelmannii | reverse complement strand
CCAATGATAGGTGGTATGCCATTGATCCATGTGGATATTGGTGGCCACCCACCTATTCCAACTGGCTCATCTTGACAGTTTTTAGTTTAGCATGTTTCTTTGTAATGATGACATTTCTTTGTAATTGTGGGTTCTGCACTTCTGGGGCCATCTTGAATCCCTACATAGAATCTAGGTGGATATTGGAGGCCGCCCACATATTCTAACTGGCTTATTTTGGAAGTTTTCGTGTCAGTACATCTTTAAGTAATTCCAGGGCCATTTTGGGGCCCTAGACAATGTTTTTTTGGCTTTCCACAGTCAAACTGTAAACAGAGTTAGATTTTGAAGACATAATGTGTAGTTCTTAAAAACACCTTTCCAACGGGATATCACACGCCTAAAATGAAGGTCATATGAAAACGTTACGACCTCGGGAAGATGAGGTACCAACTTACCCATCGGGGCCCACATAACTTTTGGCGTTTTATCTCCTAGGGTTAGGTTTTTGGATGTCTAGGGTTTTGGAATTCATGAGTAATGTTAAAAAGGCATCTAGAGCCTCATTGTAATTTTCTACTCAAACGAATGCACGTAGGAGCCACATCTCTTCTCAGAGATAGCTACCACCATTCGAGCAAGTTGTTTTCAGTTCTGTAGTTTTACAGTTTTAGCCTATTTTCTTTATTCAATAGAAGTTATTATTCACTGGATATTTGTTGTTGTTCTCCATATCTCTGTGTCATTGTATTCAATATTTTATTCATTTTATTCCACTCATAAATCTAGATCATCCACGTGGTTCCTCACGATTGAGAAGTTGTACTCTCTTAAATTTGAAGCCTCGAAGTATGTTCAAGAAGCCCCGAATCTAAGGACAAAGAAGTTACAAGTTAGCCCCAAATTAATTAAAGGAGAAACGTTGTTGCAAACAGAAAGTTATAGGTTGGCCCTAAAGTCAAATAAAGGAGGTATTTTGAAAAGTATAAATACACATCAAGAACCTTTCATTTGTTCATTCAAGCAAGTGATTTTTGTGAGTGGAGCTAGCATAAGTGGGTCTGCACTTGTGCTAGGTGGATTGGTGATCATAGTGGAGCTTCCTTCAGGTTGGAGTTTGTAAATCATGGGGTTGGAGCCTCCTTCCAATTGGAGCTGGAGAATATATGGAGTTGGAGCTTCCTTCAAGTTGAGCCTGTAAACTAGAGGGTTGAAGCCTCCTTCCAGTTGGAGCTGGAGAATTTGGGGAGTTGTAGCTTCCTTCAAGTTGGAGCCTATAAACAAGGGGTTGGTGTCTCCTTCTAGTTAGTGCTTCTCAATCTCACTATATACATATCAGGTGTTCCCCAGGAAGAGGAACCAACAATAGGGAATAATTCATTTCTCTATGGACTTTGTTTAATGTGGCAAAGGATAAAGATCTACGTAAAATTTAAATGATGGGAGATTCCAAGTTGTTAATTGAATGGGATCAGGGCATAGTCAATATACAAAATATTCACGTGTCAAATATATTAAGGGATATCAATCTCACCTTTCAATATTTTGAATGGTTTTCCTTTCACCACATATTGAGGGAGATAAACTCCAAAGTTGATAAATTGTCCAAGGAAGCTCTGGAGCTTCACAGTGGAATATATGCTTATTATGAGTATAAGAAAGGAGTGGAAGAAGAAGCAATGGAGGTTATCGTCTAAAATTATGACTACATTATGTTGTTAATATGTTTAGGCAGGAAGTAAAGGGAATTGTAAAGTGTATAATGGATGTAAATAATTTTTCATAGAATGTAAAAGGATGTAGAAGGTTTTTTTTCTCAGTTTTGAGATAGGGTAAGTAAGACCAAGGAATTGGTCGAACAAGTTACAATTTTGATTTGGGGCCTGTAAAGGCCATATGAACGAATGTATCATGTTGTATTATACTTGAATATAATAGTTTATTTTCCAAGAAAAAAAAATGTTCATGATATGTTTAATGCAATCATAAGTGAATGGAATTGTTGATAAGTTAATCTTTACATATGTTGTGATTAAAAATGGTACAAAGTGTTCAATATTGATTCACCACCACCCCCCCGCTCAGTATTGGTGAATATTCCAACAATTAGTATCATAGCAGGTTCCTTCAGAATCATTCTAACCACAGGAAGGTAGATCATGGAATTCATGGAGTGCACAGATAATGCAATGCTGGTGTTTAATGGTCATAATTATGAGATATGGAGCTCAAGAATGAAAGTATTTTTATAGGCACGGGGATATGACATTTGAAAATCAGTTGTTATAGGATACACCGCTTAAAATAAACCTATGAAAACTACTTCCAAGAAGGAATTAAGAAGGAACAACAAAATAGAAATTAATTTCATAGAGCTACATAATCTCAATTAATTTTGGGATAAGCTACATAATATCTACTTTAAGGAATCTCCTCTTATCACAGAGCCAAAACATGTTGATCAAGATAAATAAGGTGGTTATATAGAACAAGAAGAAAGAAGCTCATCATGTCAGACAGATTCAAAAGAAGAATAAGAAGATGAAGTAGATCTTGAAGCAGAACTAATCAATGTCTTAAGTGAGGTAAAAAGAGAAAGGAATAAAAACAAGTATCTCAAGGAAGAATTGATCAAGCTAAAGGAAAATTCTAAATAAGTCCAATAGATTATCATAAATCTAAAGGTTCAACTGGAAGAATCCAAAGTGATTAAAGAAACTCTCAAAAATCAGTTGAAAGAAAAGTAGTGTTTGGAAGTTGAAATAGTATCACTAAGAAAGGAAGCAGAGAAGAAAAAAGAGACTTCGACAAGTCATCTTAAAGAAAAATATGAGGTCTTAAACAAGCTTGAAGCAGAATTTAGTCAACAAGAAAGATCAAAGCACAAAGACTTACACGGTCTGTGCACAAATCACTTACAAAACGTTTTCACTTAGCTCTGCAAGCCTTTACACATCTTCTTTCACGTAGATAACATTAGAACTAAGTCATCGACTCTTTCTTACATCGCCTAGATACTTATTTATACCTCGCAAAAAGGGACTAAACATGGGTAAGCCCATGGGCCGACATCCCATACCCATTACATAAACCCTAAAACCCAAAAATCCCTCAAAAAGGGTGAGATCTCACGATCTTCGCTTCACCTGGGCGCTACGTCTTCGATCAGCCTGTCAAAGTCCCAAAAATGGTCAAACACGACCAACGTTCTCCCAAAAATTGGTCGAGGGCCAAGAGGCCCCCAAAAATCACTTGTGACTCATTCTGAGTCACTTTGATCTGGGAAACACTGCTTCGAAGGCCTCAATCTTGGCTCGAGCTTCCTTGACTTGCTGCTTCGCCAGAGCCTCCTTCTCGACGAACTCTTGAATGACTTTCTCAGTGACAGTCCCTTCCAGGCGTTGTTCCATTGTGGTGACCACCTATTCCAACTGTGATCCTTGTCCCTCGATCTCTTCAAAGAGGGTTTAGGCTTCATCCTGCACCAGCTGGATTCATTGTGTCACCTCCATCACTCTGCTTTGGATAGTAGTGACCTTCTGTTGAACTGTGTGTTGCTCCTGCGATCTCTTCATATTTTCAACGGCTATAAGATACTTTAGTTGTGCTTGCACTGTCAATGCTTGTTTCTTCGCCTCCTGTATCTATGCCTCCAATCTCCTCAGCTTTGGGTCTTCTATTAGATGCTCATAGGTCTGTGCACTTCGGTTACTTAGTTTCTTGCATTCAGAGGCCAATGCCTTGATTCTTTCGACTGTGCTCCTGGAAGTTTCTTCCCTTTGATCTCTCACTTCTTGCAGAGTGCTCGGCACTACTTGTAGCTCCATCTCTACTACTCTTTCTTGAAGCTACTAAATGGCTTCAGAGAGCTTCCCCACTTGGCTTCCAGTTGTCTCTTCTTCCATCTGAGCCAATCCTGGCATAGAGAAAAGTGCTCTAGTTACTACTTCTCTAACCCCAATCTACTCAGTGAGAAGTTGTTCTTTTTCTTTCTGGATTTATTCTCTGTCCTCTTCAAACTTATCTCTAAGTTCATCTTTGTCTTGTTGCGCAACCCGACGTTGCTCTAGGGATTCCTCCTTTTCTTGCTTCAAGGCCTCTATGGCCTGCTCTTTTTCTTCCTGTACACATCGAAGGCGAGCCTTTGTCGCATCTGCTATTCTGCATAGTTGGGTGGACTCATCCCCCAAATCTATAGCTTCTGATGATGACAGCGCAATAGACATTGTGCGGCTCGAATAGAGAGCTTGTTGTACCCCCTTCAGCTCTGCCTCGATTCTATCATACATTGTCTCATGATTTGCTTCATTTCACTGCAAAATATCCTTCGAAGCATCTGCTACAGCTACGATGATGAGGTCAATATCATCCACTGTGAGCACATTTTGTGACTAAGGCTTATTGGCTCATGACTTCTTCCGCGCTGAGGGTTTCTTTAGAGAAACCTTCCTTTTCTTCGATGTCTCGGCCTCTGTAAGGGGATCCTTCGGTGGTGTCACTTCGCCCTCTTCTTGCTTGTCTTATTCTCCTCCCTCTTCTTGATTTACTTCGTCACCTCCTCCTCCTCCAGGTGAGTCAGGCGTAGTTTCCTCCGATGTGTTGTTTATTTCCTGAACTTCTTCCTTTTTCTTCTTCTTCTTAGCATTGCTCGGTCCATCACACTCAATCCTAGTGACCACAGGACTTCCGATGAGTTCAAGGTTGGAGATTTATGCATTTCCAAATGGTACAATAAATCCTGCAGGACATTCCTTGGTTATCTCCTCCATATCTTCCTCAGTCAATTTATAATATGATTGCAGCTCCTCCTTATTTTTGTCCCTGTGCATGGTGATGTATATGAAGTGTCGGTATGCACAAAACTTCATGAGTGGCATGAACTATGGATTGTATTTAGCATCATATGGGAGAAGGATTCAATGGATCGCGTGAGTTGTAAGTAGTAAGTGTGGAAGATAGCGTTCGATTGCCACTACTTCGCCATATCACTTGAATACCACAAGGTAGTGAACCTCGCGTCCAGTGGTTCGAATGGCTCAACTTCATGGAATGTCGCTCCCTCTAGCATCTCCCAAGCAACAAATGCTATGATTATGAGTAACCAGCTAAAGTGGAATTCATAGCCTTGGTCCTGCACTTCGCAACAGTCCTTCTCTAACTCGTTGACAAGGTAGCTCACCCAGTTCATCTGCATCCCTTCAACGCACTTCCCTGCAAGGTCCATGACAAACCCCATGACTTTTGTTGGTTTGTTCTTCCTGACGAGCTTACCAGTGATCAACTCGAAATCTAGGCACACTACGCCATCTTGGATGGAGGCTACCTTGTAGCCTCGCTTCCCCTTCTCCACATCACCATATGTTTCCTTTATTCGTTGTGCCAGGGTACGGTCTGTAGCCTTCCTTGGATAGAACTGGTTAGGGTCTAGTCCCTGCATGCTCAATCCAGTGATCATGTGGATCAGCTCCAGATCCACAGTCACACGTCTATCCAACCATAGATAACCTCCATGGTAGCACGACAGGATGATTTTAACGCACGCGTTAGCCTCATGATGTCTTCCAAAGTGGGATATCTTCATAATGTTAAGGATGGTGGACCTCGCAATCTCCTTGATCCAAAGTTGGGGGACTATCTTCGACTTCTTCCCCATTGTATTTGTCAAGTACCTATGTGGTGCAAGCAACGCATAATTCTTTCATTCTCCCAGGTTAAAGTCCTTGATCTTAAGATCAGGGATTAGTCCTAGCTACGGTCCTACTATGTGCATCCCCTTTGGGAGGTACGCAGTGATGAGTGTGTATTCGAAATTTATTAGGATGTTGTCACGACTAACCACACCAGCCAAAGGCAAGATGTAGTCGAGCAAGACCGATGGGATGAGCTTTTCATTCTCCAGGTCGTCGTGGTGCTTACTTCTCTTCTCCATCACGGTTCGGGATGGTCCAGATAGACTGGATTGGCATGTAGTCGAGGGAGATGCTTGCAATCCGGCCATCGATGAGGCATGTACTCCTGCAGACATGACCTTCTTAGTCATAAGGTCTATTAGGATCTCCTCCACAGACTTCTCTACCACGCTACATTCGCCCGACATACACGCTCGCGGTCAAATATCTCAGGTAGGCAAACGGGTGCTCAAGATAAGAAAAATGGGTGGCGAGGTCTCAAAAGCATAGCGCGATAGAAATCAGTTCTTGATTAGCTCGGATAATCACAATTTGCAAAAGTTTCCTCGGTGAGGCATTCAACGGATTAAATAAACAACATCGTAACAGATTCCTCCAACGGGTCGAAATGCCTTAATCAATATGGTTCCATTCGTTATGGCGTGGTCTCAATGGTCCAATGGCGATCTTTTCTGCAATAATTTTGCTTCTATCCATTCCAGAGTGTCTTTATAATGGTCGGGATGCCTCCAACGATCATATAGCTTCGTCAAGTTGAAGTTCTCTTCTATGTTGTTCTATTATTCCGGCGATGTTCAATTTCTGCAAGCCTTCCTTCTGTGAAGTCCTCTTTGGAGATTCCTGCAATTTTTCTAACTTAGCATTCTTCTTACTGAGCTTGTTGGCCTTCTTTCCTATGATCTGATTTTTTGGATTCCTCTTTCCATTCGTACTCTTATCTTCTCTTAGCATAGTAACTTCGCACTATTGATGTTCTCTCAAAAGTTTCGCATGCAATATCTCTTCTCTTACTACTCTTAGGGTAGGTTCTCTTTTCTCCTGCATGGATAGGTTATTTAATATTTCTTGTGTTCTTTCAACTTAGACAGCTAAGTCTTTGGCCCTCAGTTGCTTCGACTTGTCCTCTTGTTCTTGTACTAGTCGCTCTATTTTCTCGGCTACGAGGTCCCTTAATTATTTATTTTTTTGTTCTATGGCTTCCTCTTCTTCTTTCCTTCGGATCTGATCTTTCTCAATCCAGGTCTTTCCTAACAAAAGTGAAAAAGGAGTGTTGTTCTCAACAAACTTAATGACCTCAATTTATTCTTCAGTCGATTCTCCATGAGAAATCATAGGTACATGAGTAAGTCTTCCACATAGGGTTATCATCTTTCCTTTAAATAATCCAATCCCTCCTAATGAAGGAACCATAGCAGGATTTCCCAAAATTTCCCAAGTGTTTTATGTCATAATGTTCACCTGTGTTTCCTCATCCAAGACACAGTCTATGTCGAAGTCTCTTATTCTTGTTTCTATGCATTGCTTTTCTTTTAAGATCTCTGGTAAAATGATGTCTCTATGATCATTCAATGTTTCTTTTAGTTGTAATAACATAGTCTCTGATTTTGTCTGATTTTCTAACATATCCTTAGTTTCTTGACCTTCTTCATGGTTTTCTTGTCTCAAGTTCATCTTCTCAACTTTAGTAATAATTCTAGGGAAATCCAAAACCTCATGATCAATAGATTTACAACAAAGACAAATAGGACCTCTACCAGGGCATTCCTTAGCAAGATGTCTCAGTCTTCTGCAACTATAGAAAAGTGTCAATCCTCTCTTTCTCTTAAACAATCCCCAACCTTTCTTGTACTTCGCACTAGTATCACATTGATGGACCTGCAATCTGCAAAAATTCTTTCTAGGGTCTGGCATCCACTTATTAGTCCAAAAATTCTTTCTATGCAGAGGAATAAAATATCTTTCACTATTTCTATCAGATATATTCATATCAAGTCTTCTTTCTTCTAATTGTGCCCTAGTTTTGATACTAGGACCAAATATATCAAACATACCTAGATCCATACTTTTGAAGCAAAAATTTCCACTTATATTACTTTTACGAGAGAATAAATCTTTAAGATCTCACCTCTTTCTTCAGATTAGGCTTCCTTCTCTTAGCACAGAGCTTCGCAAGTCAAGTAGAATATTGCGCACTACAGCAACAGATCTATGCACAGAGCTTTCTCTTTTCTTCAGTTCCCAACAATCACAGTTTCAGGTCCTGGAAATGGAACCATTTGTTGGCACAGGGGCAGACCCAGGGTTCAACGCTTCAACAGTGCACCAACAAAACCCTAACTATCAGCCCTTTCAGCAACACCTATGAAGCAGATGAAGTCTCACCCAAGGTAGAGGCAGGGGGGGTTGCAGGACTGAAGTGTCTACAACCTAGTTGGGACATAGATCTGTGATCACAATACTTAACAGAGCACTTAGAAAGTAACATTCATTAGTATTCTAGCCCTTATTTACATCGCAGGTCAAACCCTTATTACAGAGCAGCGCAATATTACCCAAGATCTAAGCATATATAACCATTAGCACATAGCATCAAAGTAGATCTAGCATTCATTCATACATAAAGAACTTGAGAATCAATGGATTAAGTAATTAAATACATAAACAACATAGCACAAAACACATTGACACAGGATATACGTGGTTCACCCCAGTGTGGGGCTACGTCCACCAACTCTTCTTCTTATTTATTAGTCTCTTCAATATCCTTACCAGCACCAAGATACAAATCCAACTCCGCATAGGACAAGAGATCTGTGTGCACCTTGCCAGATCCTCCTTCCCTGAGTTATATCAAAGCACAAAGCCTTACACAGTATGTGCACAAAGCACTTACAACATGTTTGCACTTAGCTCTGCAAGCCTTAACACATCTTCTTGCACATACATAACATTAGCATTAAGCCATTGTCTCTTTCTTACATCACCTAGCTACTTATTTATACCTTACAAAAAGGGCCTAAACATGGGTAAACCCATGGGCCGACATCCCATACCCGTTACATAAACCCCAAAAGCCAAAAATCCCACAAAAAGGGTGAGATCTCGCGATCTCCGCTTCGTCTTCGATCATCCTGTCGAAGTCCCAAAAATGGTCAAACACGACCAACATTCTCCCAAAACTTGGTCAAGGGCCAACACTCTTGCTAGAGATATTATCGAGTTGGTTGAAGATTTTATGTATGTATGTTAAGGAGATGTTGCAGAGAGAGAGATGCTTGCACTGTAGAGTGTCTACGCTAGATGAAGGAAACGATAGCATGGTGTATCTTTTGTAAGTGCATTGCACAAGCCTGAGACAATTGCAGAAAGAATAATAAAGAAGCCAGTTGTTGTGGACATAGCCCAAAGTTGGGTGAGCCACGTCAACTATTGTGTTTACTTGTCTTTTATGTGATGGATCTTGAATGTTCTTTGTATGCATGTTATATTAGGTTTATTCCTTACATGATATATGTGAAATAGTTATGGATGTTACAGTATTTGGTTTATGTTGCAATCAGAAGTATAATGGTAATACATAATTGAATCCACTAAGTAGCATAAGTAAAGCAAATACATAATAATGTGCACAGAATAGATAAGTATGAATGACAAGGAGGATCACCTCCCATTCCCTCACTATTGCAAAAACTTGGTTCCTGCAACCCCAATAGATACCTTAGGTGAGACTTCACTTGCATGCAGGTGATGTTGAAAGGTCTAGTGTCTGAAGGGTTTTTTTGGTCATGATAACTTGAACCTAGGGTCTTACAACCACGCATGCACGCCAACAAATGGTTTCGTTGTCGGGACCTGAAACCTATGATTGAGGGAATGCTTTGGAGGCCGACTAAGAAATAGATATCATAATGGTTATAAGGGAAGGAATGGTACTTTGCTCGAAAAGAGAATAGGAACCCTCGGATGAGTGACGAGCAATGGATGCAAATATATGTATACACAGAGTTACATGAAATTTTCTTTAGTGAATTTCCAATTCTTTTGACCGAGTGGTTAGAAATATTAGTGGCGAATACTAGAAGGTATTGAATAGTAGCGTTGAGGAATTGGAATCCTAAGTTGGTAAAACAGCTAAATTTTCTAAGTAATAAAACTTCTCGCGCAGTGGATTTCTTGTTGGATAGCATATTAGGAGGATATATTACATAATTTGCAGTAGATTGTACCCAGTCATACAATGTTGTAGAAAGGGACTTCTTCAAAGGTCTGCGCAAAAGGTTCATGAAATTGTTGGGTATGTGGATAAAGATGATATTGTGTGACAAGTGCGTGATGACAATGGAGTCTAAATGCTAAGGGGATTCATGCACATAGGGGAACCAGGGGATGACAAGAGGATAGTCTGAGGAAAATAGAGAATGAAGGAAGAGATGAAGAAGGAAGAGAGGGAATGAGGATGCAAAGAACCAAAGAAGTTGTATGAGAGGAAGAAGATGAGTTTGGAGTACTATGTAGTGGAAGGAGGTACAAGAGGTGAAATACTGGGGCTGAGAAAGGAGATTCATGTAGTGATCTGGAGTGGAGAGGAAATTGTGCAATAGTCCAAATCGTGGAGATACCACACATAAAAGGAGAAGAAGAGGATTTTCAGTCTAGTCCTATAATAGAATATCCATCAAGTCCCAATCATAATGGATCATGTGAAAAATCCATGACCCCATGTGCATCACCACAATCTAATATAACATTTGAATACTTAAGAAAAAACACTTATAATTAGCAAGGGAGGACATATTAGTAGCAATTAGAGCAATGGAAGCAGTGCGCAGAGTCAGAGTCAACTAGCATCGCCAAGAGGAGGGACTACACAAAGAAATATGGCATGGGTAGACAACACCCTTAGACTTCTTGAGTTTCAGAGAGTTGGGTCAGAGGACCCAGAACAACATTGATTCGACTGTGAGAAGATTTGGGTCGCAAAGAATGTCGAGGATGAGGTCATAAATATTGTGTAGTTTGAAATAACATTTAGAGGTCACGCACTAGTCTAGTACATGAAGTTGCAAAGTACCATGCCTATCGTACAAACCAGGACTTTAGCGGAGATAAGGCAAGCACTATTTAAAGAGTTTAAAAATCCAATGAGTCGCAATACATTACAGAGTTGAAGGAAATTAAACATGTGCAAATTGAGTCAGTATGGGATTTTAATCAAAGTTTCAAGGACTTGATGGGTAGACTGACTTTCCATATCCTTGATCAAAAGAATCAAGAATGGTTTATTTCAGGACTTCTACCACACATTCGCAAGTTGTTGATTCAATAGAAGGTAGCGACGCAGCCTAAAGCTTTGGATATTGCGATGAAATTGGAAGCATCCCATGTAGGAGATAGTGTTGGAGTTACTTCACACACCCCCTAGGATTTATTTTTCCTAAGGTTTTCCTATGTTTATTAGTCATTATCCAGCCTCCTAAATTTTAGGAGAGAATATTCTTCTAGGAGAATATTCTCTTCAGTTTTCACTTCAGTTTGATCAGTTGAGTGGAGTCTAGATGCTACATTGGGGTTATCACCATGTAGCATTGGGATCATCACCAACTAATGTGAATTTTCCTTGGGATCATCACCATACTAGTGAATTATTCATGATTCCTTAATCTCCTCCTCGCTTCACTTTGTTCCAATCAGCTAACTGAAGACTGATAGACTAGTTAACTCAGTGAGGTGGCAGTTCACTCTCGTAACTGCCCAAGAGACTAGACTAGGTGGTAGTTTACTCCCGTAACTATTGGTGTGTGTCCAGATCACTCTATACCACCACTATGGTGCATTGAATTCTCCTCCAGTGCACATTGCTTGAGTTACACAGATTATATCATGTGTAAATTATCATTCATCCATTTGGTTAATGAGAATTCTTCCATTCTTTCTCTCCTGCTTCTCTTTTCTTCTATTTTATCTGCAATTGTGTATGTAAATTCCTAGCTAGATATATGATTTTTAGGTTCAACACATTTACATGGTATCAGAGCTAAGGGACTTCTAGGGAAAAGACACACCAAATTATTGCAGATATTGAAGATTGAAGACGGCAGAAAAATGGAATTTTTCAAAAGAATTCATTCTTACACCTTACAATTACTTTGCATGGAAGGAGAAGATGATCGTGCATATTCGAAGTAGAGGATTGTACAGGTTAACCATGAACATAGAGACAGAACCAACATCATCCATAGAAAAATCCAAGTATCTAAATCGAATCGATAAAGCATTTGAAACAATTTGCAGTCTAATTTATCTGGATCTCCTCTTTCATATATCTTCTTGTAAAACCCCCAATGAATCCTGGACCACTATGGAAGGGATCTTTTGCAAACAGGATGAGATGAGGGGACACATGCTCGAGGTTGAATTGCTCACATTGGATCCAAAAACGTTCGACAATCTCTAAGATTCCTTTACCAAATATAAGGATTTATTGTCGCAACTCAAAGCTTGTGGGATTGATAAATCTAAGGAGGAGAAACAAATGGTTCTCACCATTATCTTCAAGCCTGGTCTTGAATTCTCAATGTTTGTATCAACATTCCACTCAGTCAGATTCACCTCTGGAGCCACCAAGAAGATGCCTTCTCTTGAGTAATTTATCGAATATTTGACACAAGAGGAGACCAAACTCGTCAACATGGGAAAAATCAAAGGCCCAAAGGTGCATGCACTTATTGTGCAAGATAGAAGCAGTCATAAATATCATAAATATAAAGATAAAGACAAAAGGAAATCTCATTCAAATCCAAAGAAGGAAGGGTACTCAAAACCATTCAACGATGCCTCCAGATCCAAAGGTGGAAAGGGAAGAAAATGAGATAAATGCACATACTTCCATAAAGGATTCCATCCAGAATCTGCATGTATGCAGAAACAGATAGATATAATGACTCAAATACTTCAGCAAAACAACTTTGGAGATCCCATCCTGGAGGGTGCCAAGAAGAATAAGCCAGAAGATCATAATCCCAAGAAAGGCAATTATATCCATGCCTTTATTGCCATCAATTCCTCTCTCGATGCTTGGATCATAGATTCAGGAGAATCACACCACATGGTTGCCACAAAAGAGTTATATTATTCATTGGATGCATGCAAAGGTCCCCCCATTCTGATGGGGGACATCTCTCCAGTCGAGGTCACCAGCAAAGGAAGGATTGAACTCACCAATGGAAGCTTCGAGAATGTGTTGCGGGTTCCCAAACTTTCCATCAATCTTCTCTCTGTGTATCAGATGACAAATTTCTACATCGAAAAGAAATTCATATTCACACCTAATGCAGTGGATATCTATGAAATGAAAACCAATTCCAGGGTTGCTACCGGTGATTTCAATCATCAATCTAGGATTTACACATTTTCTGAATTTATTGAACCAGATTCTGCTTTATTTCTTACCCATGCTGATGAAAGAAGTAAGATATGGCGCGAAAAGTTTGGGAATTTAAATTTCAGATATATGCAACAACTTAGAAAGCAGGGAATATTTGATGGTCTACCCGACATCCACTTCTCCAAAGGAATTTGTGAGGGATGTGTTCTTGGAAAACACCTCAAGAGAAATTCAACAAAGGAAAGACTCGGAGAGCTTCCTCTCCTTTAGATATGATCCATAGTGACCTCATGGGCCCTTTTCCTCATCCATCAATCATAAAATCAAGGTAAGTGCTAATTTTTGTTGATGATTTCTCACGCTTCCCATGGATTTTTTTGTCAGGAAAAAATTAGAGGTCTTTCAACACCTCAAAGATTTCAAATCCCTTGTTGAGACATAGTCAGGAAAGAAAATCAAAATCTTCCAAACTGATAATGGGGGAGAGTATGTCAACCATGAGATCCAGAATATTTGTCAAGAGGCAGGGACTCAGTTGTAGCACACGATTCCCTATACTCCACTGCAAAACAGAGTTGTTGAGCGGAAAAATAGATCTCTAAAAGACATGGCATCTTCCATGCTACATGCAAAGTCACTTCCACAGATATTATGGGTTGAAGCACTTAATTGTGCAACCTACATCCAAAACAAATATCCACATAGATATTTCAAGGATAAGACCCCTTATGAGGCTTGGAGGAACCTCAAACCAGAAGTGACCCACTTTCATATTTTCAGTTCACGTGCATGGGCCCGAATTCCCTCTGAAAAGAGGAAGGCACTTGATCCACAAAGCACAAAGTGTATCTTTGTTGGATACCCCGACGGTGTGAAGGGATACATACTTATTGATATTTCCTCAGACCGAATCATCATTGAGCGAAGTGTCCAAATCGAGGAAAGTGTCTTGCATGTACATCAGCAGCCACATGTAGAGACTTGTGTTCTTCCACATGTTAGATATGATGAGCATGCACATGTCGACGCTTCTTAAGATGAGAGTTATGATTCATAGGATTCATATGATCTAGATATAGAGTCATTACAGACACATGCAGAGTCAATGCATCCAGATGCAGATGTAGAGCTAGAGCAGAGGCCCAAGTGGGCCCAGACTACTCTTCATAATGCGGGGGATATTGTTGGTGATCCAATTGACACTAGGAGGACTCGATCTAATTTTGAGGAGCCTCCTCTTGCACTCATTGCCACTGAACCATTTCCACCCAAACATATTTTTGTGGTTCAGTATTCATATCCACAATATTATGGTGAGGCTGTTGGAAATCCCTTTTGGGAATCCTCCATGCAGGAGGAGTACAACACCCTCCTAGAGAACCAAACTTGAGATCCGGTTCCCCTTCCTTCTGGAAGGAAACTTGTCAGGTGCATATGGGTCTACAGAACCAAGAGCACAGCAGATGGACAGATTAGCAGATACAAAGCCAGGCTAGTTTCCAAAGGCTTTCAGCAAGTGCATGGAATTGACTATGATGATACCTTCGCTTCGGTAGTGAATATGGATTCCATACATTTAGCACTATCTATTGCGGCAGCCAAGGGATGGGAAGTCCATCAGATGGACGTTAAGAGTGCATTTCTTTACAGTGATCTCTCTCAGGAGATCTATATGGAGTAGCCTCGGGGATTTATACAGGATCCATCTTTGGTCCGTCGACTGCAGAAGTCTCTTTATGGCCTCAAGCAGGCTCCGAGGGCATGGTATTCCAAGATGGACTCCTACATGTTGTTACAGAACTGTTTACATGATCAGGATGGTTGATTCACTTCTACTCCTAGCTTTGTATGTTGATGATTTGTTGATCATCGGTTGCTTGAATTCAACGATTGTTGTAGTCAATAGGATTCTACATGACAGGTTCTTGATGAGGAACATGGGTCTGCTACATTTCTTCCTTGGACTCGAGATCTGTCAGGATGCATCAGGCATCAAACTGTCTCAGGACAAGTATGCATGAGATCTTCTTGAGATGTTTCGCATGACAGACTGTAATTCTGCCCCGACTCATTTTCTATCAGGAGTCTGAATTGAATATACAGGGACACTCCATTGGTTGACAACACATTTTACAGACAGCTAGTGGGGAGCTTGTTGTATCTCAGAAACACCAGAACATACCTCTCATATGCAGTTGGAGCAGTCTCCAGGTTCATGCAGGAGCCACATGAGCTACATTGGAAGGTTTCAAAGTGTATCCTTTGATAAGTACATGGCACCATCACCTTTGGGATTCATTATGTAGCAGACTCTACATTGGACCTCATCAGGTTCACTGATTCTGATTGGGTTGGTGATAGCACTGATCACAATTCCACATCTGGTTACTCACTTAGTCTTGGTCATGGGCCTATCTATTGGTCGATAAAGAAGCACACTGCTATTTCTCTATCTTCAGCCAAGGCAGAGTAAAGAGGGGTATTTAATATAACCATTCATGGCTATGTGGCTACAACATTTTCTCACTGAGTTGGGAATTCAGTTCCATTGGTCGATTGCCATCTGGTGTGACAACCACACACTCTTAAGTTCTGCAGAGATCCAGTTCAGAGGTAGCATATGAAGCACATTGAGATCCACATGCACTACATATGAGACTTAGTACACTAGGGGATCATCGACCTGCAGTTATGTCCTTCAGCCGAACAAACTACAGACATAATTACCAAGACCTTCACTGAGCAGAAGTTCCATTCTCTGCAAAGTCGTCTTGGAGTGAAGGACACAGTTGCCTAGCAACTGTCAGTTCTTCTTTTTACATACATTTTACCTTGAGGGGGGGGTTTACCATGAGGTTTTCCCTCTTTCCTCTCTTTATTTCAATGTATCTTTTGCATTTGGGTACCTAACATGGGCTCGTTGTTGGGACCCATTCTTTATTTTCACCATAGTGATGTTTAGGGGGGGTGTTGGAGTTACTTCACACACACCTAGGATTTATTTTTCCTAAGGTTTTTACTATGTTTATTAGTCATTATCCAGTCTTTTAAACTTTAGGAGAGAATATTCCTCTAGGAGAATATTCTCTTTAGTTATCACTTCAGTTTGATCCGTTGAGGGGAGTATAGATGCTACATTGGGATTATCACCATGTAGTATTGGGATCATCACCAACTAATGAGCATTTTCCTTAGGATCATCACCAGACTAGCACATTACTCATGATTCCTTGATCTCCTCCTCACTTCACTTTGTTTCGGTCAATTAACTGAAGACTGATAGACTAGTTAACTCAACTAGGTGGCAGTTCACTCTCGTAACAACCTGAGAGACTAGACTAGGTAGCAATTTACTCTCGTAACTATTGTTGTGTGTCCAGATCACTCTAAACCACCGCTATGGTGCATTGGCTTCTCCTCTAGTGCGCATTGGTTGATTTATACATAGTATATCATGTGTAAATCATCATTCATTCATTTGGTTAATGAGAATTATTCCATTGTTTCTCTCCTGCTTCTCTTTGCTTCTATTTTCTCTACAATTGTGTATGTCAATTCCCAGCTAGATCTATTATGTGTAGGTTCAACACATTTACATATAGTGGAGGTATTTCGCAAGTTCAGACACATTTATATGCTTTAACAATTCAATTGGCAGAACTCACAAAAGAGAAGGAGAAACAAGAACATGTTTGGTGTACCAAGTGTAGGACTAAGCATTAACGCAGTATTTTCCGACTGGAGCACTGAATGCATTACCAGAACTGGGGTATTGTGAGATATTTAAGAAATTGGGACATCATCCAACTAAGTTTCCATTACTGCAAAAGTATCAGAATACACCAAGGAATTTATTTTGCAATTTTTGCAAGTTAGTCAGACATGAAGAAAATGATTATCGCGCATTCGATTTGATGAGGCAGTGCACTTCAGATTTGTACAGGATTTAGGAAGAGAATGTTGTGACAGAAGGAGGGGGTCCACAGTATAATAATCATAGAGGATTTAATCCAGGAGACAGAGGAAATTTTGGCAGAGGTCGAGGCAGAGGAAATTTTGGTAGAGGAGGAAGGGGGCCAATAATATGTTACAATTGTAATAAACCAGGAATTTACATGACATCTTACCAAATGCACGGCTATTTGCAGTCAAAATGGTGGATGACTACTTTTTAGACATCATGTAGTTTCAAAGTACAAGAATGGCTCTATCATAAATGACAGTTGTGCAGAAGAAATAATTGTTAGTTAAAGCAATGGATTATCAGTTGATTGTAGGAAACATATACAAGTTAGTTGCATATGGAATATTGAGACGATGTGTGTTGGAACATGAAAAGCCCATGATATTGTTGACAGTTCCAAATTCGCCCGACAACAGTAAGGGATTATCCTCGGTAAGAAGTCCCAATGATACCTCTCACCATTTGGAATAGGGAAGCCATCTAAATTCTAGCTCGGCAACCATTGTTGGTTTGGTTCTACCGGTTGTGGCTTGGTCCATCGATGAGGGTGAGTGATGAGTGGTTGTGAAAATGGAAGATGTAGATGAATACTATCTAATTGAATGCCTAATATAATTATAATATAACCTATCCTAGATAGGAGAAAATTAGCGTAAGTGAATGAGTTGTGCATGAAACTAACTCTACCAATAGCTTCACCCAGATAGTTGAAATGAAGAAATATAGTCAGATAACACATGCACATGAATATATAACCAGAATAGTCTAAGTCACTATATCACATACATTAGCAACTCATTCGCTCAGGACATGTAATATTAGAAAGAATGAAAAAACTGCAAGAAGACATATATTGCATCAGAAAAGTCCATAAACAGGCATGCTCTTACATCCCATGTGAACAACAAACATTATGCTTGAAATAGTTCGCAGAAAAACAGAAACACATGCAAGTCCTTCTCTCAGTAAAAATTTCGCATTGAGGGCTTCTCTGTATTAAAAGTTTCATCAATAGTACATGAAAACTCTTAGGACAACTCTCCAATTTTAGTTGACATTGTACTCCCAAAGTAGTTCAAAGGTGTACAATGTTTGAAGAGACAAAATCCCTTTCTCTGTGTTATATTCTATCATTTATTGAGGTTCAATAAGACCTTTGGCCTTTCGTCTCCCTCGCTGACCTTTCATCTTCCAGCGTTTGTCCTCGTCCTCTTTGTAATGATGAGCAATTAGGACAATGGTTACATTTCCAATTTGTCTCCTAGCGCTAGTGGGTCGACATGGATTTTGGTCATATGTGTCTTGCACATCATGAAGACTGGCTTTGGGTGTGGGGGAATCTTCATCGTCCTGAGTTTGATAGTCGATCATCATGCAGTTTCTAGATACCTTCTTCATAAATTTTCTTGATACTTTCTTTGTTGATATTTATTTACTGCTCCTTCATCATCTTTAGTTGTAGATTTCATCGTGAGAATGTTGAGCATGATCCTCCTTTGCTCAATACCTGACAACATTCAACATACAATAGATAAGAGTAAATCCAAATAAAATATCAAGAATAATAATTTGAATGCAAATAAATGGGGAATATAATAATTTAAGTATCATTTATAAACTTCCATGAGTTCGATTCATGGTTCCTTCGCTCGCGGTCGAGTTATGGTGTTCTTCGAGGATGTCAATAAGGTGTCATATATTAATAAAAAATTAAGTATACCATAGGTTAAGAATTTCTAAAATAATATAAGGACGTTGTATATCTCGAAGATACCTTTCCAACAATATAAATAACATGCAAAACAGACACCCGAGTCAAACGTTATGGCTATTTTACGAAAGCCAGTCTTCTTCTTCTCGGAGGAGTTTGGACTAACTCCTCCGACCTTGATGGTAACTCCTCCAAATAGGAATAAGTGTATCATCCATTACGAATTTCTAAAATTACATAACTATAAAGTTGTGTAGCTATGAAATATCTTTCCAATGGTATAAAGAAGTCACAAAACGAAAACCCGAGTAAAATTTATAGTCGATTTACGGAAGACGGATATTTTTTGCTCACAAGAGTTGATGACAACTCCTCCGACCTGCTCGGAGACTTTCTTAAAAACTTCATCGAACTGTTTGAAGTCTTTGAAGGCAACCCCTCCGAGAAGCTCGGAAGAGTTGAAGGGAACTCCTACGAGCAGCTCGGAAGAGTTGAAGGGAACTTCTCCAAAATGGAATAAGTGTATCGTTCATTAGGAATTTCTCAAATCACATAATTAGAAAGTTGTATATCTCAAAAACACCTTTCCAATGGTGTAAGGAAGTCACAAAATGGACACCCAAGTCAAAAGTTATGACCATTTTACGAAATTCAGACTTCTTCTGCTCGGAGGAGTTTGAACTAACTCCTCCGACCTTTATGGGGACTCCTCCGAACTGGAATAAGTGTAACATGAATTACGAATTTCTAAAATCATGTAACTAAAAAGTTGTATAGCTATGAAATACCTTTCCAACGGTATAAAGAAGTTGCAAAACGGACACTCAAGCCAAAATTTATGGTCAGTTTACGAGAGACATTTATCTTTTGCTTGGAGGAGTTGATGAAAACTCCTCCGACCTACTCAGAGACTTTCTTAACAACTTCTTCGAACTTTCTTGGAGGCTTTCTTAACAACTTCCCCGAACTTTCTTGGAGGATTTGTTGGAAACTCCTCTGAGCAGCTCGGAAGAGTTGAAGGGAACTCCTCCAAGCAGCTCAAAAGAGTTGAAGAGAACTCCTCCAAGCAGCTCGAAAGAGTTGAAGAGAACTCCTCCTTCCGAGGAAAGCAATAATTGGAAAAAATTTAAGTGTCGAACTGGCAAGAGACAATGAGAGCTTGAGTTTAAAAGCTCGTAAATTCCTCATATGATGCCCAATTGAGGTGTTGTTTTTTGCAACACAGAGAGAACAAAGAAATTTTTCTATCGAGATAATTGAACACGTTGTTCTATCATTCGAGTGGATCCATTTCTAATGATGGCCACGATTATCGATGCTTGCGTGGTAGGAAATCCTAGAAGATTGTTTAGGCACTTTCGAACCTTGGATTTTGATTCCGTCAATTACATTGGAATTGTAATGGCGGGAATAATACAATTAGTTTGTTTCATAGATGAAATATTTCCTATGACATATGCCGAAAATTGCGCCCAAAGGCATTTTTTTAATGAAAGTTTGGGTCTCGTGTTTGTTAGTGCTTCATCCAAATTTAATTTCATTAGTTGTTGGTTCATCTGTGATATATAGGCTCTTGATCCACCCATTAATACCGAGGTTATGCATTAATAGCACAAATTTATAAATCCATCAAAACTACCAACTGACATCCAGTTTGCTTAGCACTGTCTAGGAGCTGAAAGGACCAAATTTCTCCCAAAGTGTGTTTCAGAACCAACACAAGACCTGTCAGTGTTATGATTAACCCATTTGATGCTAGGTGAGGCTTCCTCGATGAAGATTTAGTTGTAATGTCAAGAAACACAAAATAAACAAGCAAGTACCATGTGCGCGAAGAAAGCTATTGGGAACACTAAAACTTGATTAT
>ML869091.1:6285-20595 GCA_009831015.1 Picea engelmannii | reverse complement strand
AATCGTTTTAAAATCAATCCAAAACTTAACAGAATTATATTTGACTTATTAAACCAAAACTAATTCCAAACGAAGCGAATCATTCATACCATAACAAATCAAAACTTGTATGCAAATTGAACAAATGAAATCATAATCGAATTAATCAATTGGTAACAAGATATGTGAGATTTGTCTAACAACTTTCATTACGAATTCGGAACATACAGAATTGATTGATGGTTGGAGAATCAACGAAATCATCTCGTGAACCAATTTCAAAACTGACCATAATTGATTTAGTGAAGTCTTCCATACGAATTCAATAGAGACCAAATATGCCAAATCGAACTTAACAGAAACGTTGTCGAATCAAAACAGAACTAACATGATCATATTTTTTTTTTTTAGTTTACAACTAATAGAACTACATCAAACCAATCTTCATCAAACGACCATGCTAATTGTGGCACATAGCATTGTTTCATAACCAAAACAAAAAAAATTGAATCGAACCAATTTGGGACCGACACAATCATTATGCAAAATCGTGTTTTACCAAACAAATCTTGTGTGTAGGTCGAATGCAATCCAAAACAAAAATATCGATTCAATACAAAACAAAATCGTTCATGGTAAATCAAAGTCAACATGATCATTTTGAATACATTAGAAACAACAGAACTAATCGAAATCAAACCCAAACGATTATCATAATTCAAATGGAATCAACAAACAATCAATCATTTATACTAATCTGAGAAAAAACGCATAACCAAATCATAGCATGATTCACAACGAAATCGTTTTTAGTGATCAGAGTACAACATAATCATTTTAAATCTATTGAAATGAACAGAGCTATCGAAAGCAAATGCAATCGATTATATTAATTCAAACCAACTCATAAAACAAAATTAATATTGAAATTCATACCTGGGCAGTAAGAAAACAAGTCAGTCGTGATAATTTTGAATTGACAAAGGCCGTTGTTGCCTCGACGTTTTTGAAAACAATCGAACCGGTGGTCTTTTATTTTTTCTCGTTATCTTGTATCTTTTCATTCTCCTTTGACAGGACTGTCACCCATTCTTCTAACGATTTGATCTTTGATTGCAACAGGGGAACATCGGTGTAATAACGCTCTAGCCAAGCATTACATTGGGTAAATGGTGATTGATTGGGCTTCAGCAACACAGGAGTGGGTTTGTTCAAGTTACCAGGGGTTTCCTTCTACAGCTTGATTCCAGGGTAATTAGGGTCGTTCTTGAGGCACAGAGGTAAGCTAGATACATAGTCATAGGGTTTCATAGAGCATAGGCCATGGGAATAGGGGTATTCCTCGACTAGGAAACACTCAATATCGGAGTCCGAGTCCTCGCTCAATACTATTGGCTTCTGGTCAATATTTGGCTTGGGTTTGTTCCTGGCACATCTCGATATCCATCGAGCATGTTTCTTCCCCTTACTGTTGACAGTAGTATCACCCTTACCTTTCTTCCTCACCGGCTTCTTGTCAGCCTCAATCTTTCCTTTAGTACATGGGTTGGCTATGGTATCGGGTAGGTTGATGTCAGGGAAATCTGAGGGTTTAACAGGGGGTAGAAGGATATGAAATGGCACGGCTGGTCCAACCAGAGTTTCAACAACCACAACCTTGTCCTCTTGGACAGACTCGGGAGTGGCAAAGCGATTCCTAGATAGGAAGGCCTGCCAACTATCACCATGAAGGCTCAAATGATGGACGACTATAAATTTGATCAAGCCGTGATGAAAAAGGCTGCTATCAGCCTTCTCCTGCTTGAATATTTTAGACATCTTGTAAATACTACGCAAGAAGTAATGTGGCATGTTCAAAGGGTAGCCTATAAAATTCATGAATAACCAAAGATGATACAAAAATACCAAGCCATAACGACCTTCACAGGTCACAAACTGTTTAACAATCGCCAAAATATCGTTCCACCTGGGTTTGAGGGTAGTGATAGGAATACCTTTATCACAGGAAACAACCTTCCTTGATGAGAATAGAAGAGGCCACGACACCTCATCTACCTTGGATTTTTTAAACCAACGTTGCCCTGAAGCTGGTAGTCCTGTAGCTAAGCTCATGAATTCCTCATTGAGCTCGAGTTGTATGTCTCCGACCTTAGCCCTGCAACCGTCGAAGGTGGGGGCGAATTGTTGGGAAACCAAAAGGTTGAAACCCTCAAACCTTTGAATAAACACCAGCCAACCACCATTTTCCAAATCTTTACGGGCATTTTCGAACAACATGAGTGTTTGGCTACCATTTGGCTCTATGCGCACCACCGATGCCATAGACATAAGCACACGGTGAGCTGGGTGACCGGGCAAGGGTTTGATCAGGGTATACGTAGGGTCGATAGCTCACAGGGTTACCCGAAAACAACAGAGTTAACCCGGGATAGGAGGGAGGCATTAATGCCCGAGTGTGCGAGGGTGGTGGATCTAGATCAGCCCATGCAAAACAGTCATTTCCCACAATACAACTGATGGCACATATAGCGATCCAAATCACTATTGCATATGTCAAAAACTATGCCATTCAAACAATTAATGAAATCTATGGTAAGTCAACCAAACGTTTAAACAAGAAATAGTATTAGCATAGTTTTAAAACCAAAACAATGATTCGAAATCAACACCAAGGGTTCGATCATATCACATATGTGTTGTATGAAATGATTATACCAAAGGTTTAACCACACGTAAATGTGTTTTCATGAAACCAATGTGTCAAGAAAATGGATGAAAGACTATAGAACATTAAAACACCAATGTACTAAGGAATCAATGACAGTCACTCATAATATCATCACAATCTTATAAAATTGAAGTCATATTAACAATTAAAGAATGCCAAATGAGTAAAGATCTTGGAGCCTTGCCAACTGTGCAACTATAATTAAATTGGAAACACAATAAACACATAGACAAGAGTGACCATAATAATCCAGTGATGATTTTAATGTGACTTTGAAATCAAAGTTTTCACGCTTGCAGTTGTGAAAACGAGAACAAAGGCAGGTGTGCAAATTGCGCAAAAATAATAGTGTTGTTTTATTCGAAAGATTGCGATGAAAATGAAGGGTTGCAAAACACTAGTGTAGGAAGCTCATAAGGATAGGATAAAAATGCGAATTGGCTGCCAACACAACCCAACGACCCTCAAAAGAGATTCTAAGAAATGGCCAAGTATGGAAAGAGATCGCTCAGGCATCAAAATAGGGTCACAAGTTATACTCAGGAGACCTGAGGGCCTGATGGTCAAATTGCATGTCTCCAAAATTTTGTCTGCAAAATGTGTAACACAGAACAAGACATGATGGCGGAATTTGATAGTCAATTTGTATATTGCAAAAATTTAAGTGTTTTTTGTAGGTCGCAGAACAATGGAAGCACATTTTTCAGCATGTCTGCCCAGGAACCAACAATAAAAAGAGTGGCCAAGTATGGATTGTGAACGTGGTCAGTTGGACTCGTGACATAAAAGCATGATACATATTTGTAAAAATGACTAAGTAACTAGAAAGTGAAAGTAGAGGGGAAAAATAAAGGGGAATTTAGTTGTCAATTTGTATATCGGGGAAGTCGGGGTGTTGTTTGTAGGGGGAAGAACAATGAAAGCGCAATCTTGAGCTGGCTTGGCCGGGAACCTGCATTCAAAAAAGTTGTTGAGTATGGAATGGGGAATCGGTTGGTCAGAATAATTATATAAAATCATCAATGGAAATGTGAACACATGAATATTCCAACCCGTGCACTTAGACATTTTCTGAAAAACAATGAAGTAATCAAAAAGCGAAGGTAGATAGGGGAAAATAAAGGGGAAGGCAAATTTCAGAAGCCATAATTGGTCTTAACAAATCCCCATTGATGGTATTAATAGTAAATGTGAATTTCCTTAGACAAATGAACATGATCTTCAATCAAGGAATAGAGAAAGTGAGTCATAGTTATACTTTCCATGATGTGTTTTCATAAGAGAAGCATCGAAAAGCTACAGACAAATCAATGGAGGGTTGTTCAAGTAAAATTATTGTACTGTCAACTTGACTGTAAGTATAACAATGACGAATTTAAATTTTATTTTTCTATGGTTGATATCATAGTCCCATTTGACTTCACCTAGCATATATTCTTTTATTTCAAAATATTTCTGAAGAAGAATTTTGGTAATTTGATCAATCAATTAAAAGTGCTAAAATGAACTACATATTACATTTTCTTCACAGAGCTTACATTAAAAGGAAAGGAAAGTCTTGTATATTATTTAAGATCATAGAAAAACTACTAAGATCTTGAATCTATCATCCAACCATAATTCAAAAATTGGGCCCATGAGAACCTTGAACTACAATACGAAAGAACATCAACAAAAGTATGCCAAACACAAGACAGGAAAAAATAAGTGGAGATTGGGCAGCGTATCCCATATATAACCAAATCCCCAAATGGGAACCAAGAAATTTATTGATTACTATATTACTATGAACCAATATCACTATGAGCATTCGCTTCTGATATTACTATGAACCAAGATCAGAGTGACTTGACAATGTTCTAACATTACTAGTTCGGGAAAAGAGTGTCAACATTTAACTTAATGGAGTTTGAAAAATGACAAATTCGCAATATTATTGAAAATGCCTGATGGTTCCATTCAAAGGAGCAAGCCATTTTGACGGCTCAAAGGATGGACCTGATTTATTCATAGTTGGGTACCTTGTATGAGCTCTTTCCTCATGCTTCACATTCCCGAGCTGAACAATCTTATGCGCTTTCAGCTCACTTTGTCATGGAACTGCAAAACTCTATTCATATCTTGATTGGGTAGCATGGATAGATAGAGATCAGATTGTTTCATTTCTTTTCATTCATGATATGGAATTTTTTTTCTTTGGTTCAGTTGATATGCAGTATGGAATTGTCCTCATTTAATGTAAATTTTCTATGGATGCAAAACTCGCATAACATTTAGACATTGTTTGGTTTTTTCTATAGGTATACTTCATATGGAAATTCTGCCAACCCAGGAAGCACATCCTGTAATACAGGTTGTCCAATTGTACAATGTACAATTGTGTTGCTAAGGATTCATATGGTAGCGTTGAGGCAATGTCTATATACGTAAGAGAATTTTTTACTGCATCATAGGAAATCAATTGTACCATCATTTATGAAAGAAGAGGCAAAAGCAGGAGAGTTCCATTTGGAACATATAGGCTTGAAGGGGGTCGAGTACGCATCTGTTGCAACCAAAACACCCTCAATCTACGCACATGAGCATAGTAGATAATATATTGAACAATATAATATACAAGTGCAGAACAAAACAACTCCGCAAAATTGTTTAAGGAAATTTTTATATGCAAAGTGTGGATGGAATTGTATTTGTATACACACAATAGTTGTCGAGATAGTTAGTTTCTTGACATCATGTACTATGTTTGTTCGCAATTCTGTTACAAATGTTGGTTGGATTGTGTGAAAGATCATTTATTTAACATCTCTTTTCTTTGTTATATTTTTGAAGAGAATAAGTGGACATTTCCCTTTATACAATTTTTGTTCCATTGAGGAAAATAAATTTGAATAGGTGTCGAAAAATTGTAGTTGCAACATGAAACAATGTAATAGTTGTGTAAGATAACTGAAATGTATCAGAATGTGAAAGTAAAAGACAAAAATGGATGTGGAAAATGGTACCATTTTCTTTTCGTTGTCTAACTCTCCATATTTTTTATGGAGAGTGTGTTGCGAGCCAAATTTTCTCGCGAGTGTGATAGCTACACCAATGGTTCTGATTGGGTAAATGTCGTTGCTCTGTGAAAGTTGGTTGATTGTTGTGTCCAGTACAAAACAATATTTTGAACAAACCATGGGAACTTTTTCCACAATACTTGCTGCATTGAGTGATATAATCCGATAACAATAACCATGATCATATACTGTTTTCAGTAATATATTGAAAATTTTAATGGATATCCCATTACCTGGCAAGATCTGTTCTGCATGTTTTTGGAAAATTTGTGTAGGGATAGTCAGTGTGTGTGTCATGATGGATTCGTTGTCTACTATGTCAACACACATAATGCATCTAGTTTTGTTTTCCTTGTCTAATTAGGTGCTATAAACAACCATTATGTCCCCAATAAAAACTTGTCCAGTTCAACGGTTGTTCAAGCCTTCTATCGATAATATATTGGGTGTTATAAGTTTAGACCTGCTGACATTTTTTTAACAAAAAAATTAATGTCAATGGCAGTTTGTATCAATTTTTTTTGGCATAAATGTACAAGTAGATGAAAAATTTGGATGAAGTATGCAGGTCAAAGTTTTGTAACGATACCTCTTAGTTTGTGGATCTTGCACTATGTTGGGCATTTCACTTTCCCTCATCGATACTTCTTGTGAACTGAAAAGCATGTGTTGTAGATGAAATCCACATATATATCATGGAATAGATGAATAAATAACTCAGGATATTTGTTTGGTAAACATATCAAGAGAATAATGTATGAATATTTACCTTTGGCCTTGTCATTTTTTTTATGTTTGCGATGATTGACTACTCATGCACATGACACTCATCCATTTTTTTCTCATGCAATTATGTGTACATGAACACCACAATGACTACATAAGCAGATGCATTGTATATTCTTCATAATTGTTTTGGATGTCACATATAATCGTGAATGGGATGGAGTATGAACTAGGGTGTCAACGGATACTGAGGATACATGAGGGCCCGACAGTCAGATTATATGTCTTAGAAATTTTGAGTGAAAAAATGTGTAACATGAAACATGGCATGATGGGGCAGTCTGATGGTCAATGTGTATATCGATTAACTCTAGGCATTTTTTTTAGGTCAAAGAACAATATAAGTGCAATATTGATCCCGTCAGTTCAGGAGTCTCGCTGTCAATTTGTATATTGTGGAACTTCGGGTACTGTTTGCAAGACCCGAAACAATAGAAGCACAATTTTGATCCCGCTAGCTCAGGAAACTGTGATAAACAAAAGTGGCTAAGTATGGAATGGGAAAGTGGTCAGTCGGACTTCTGATATAGAAGCATGAGTAGAAACGTGAACCTGTGAGTCCGCGAACCCGTGCACGTAGAAGTTTTTGGAAAACTGACTAAGTAAAGTAACCAAAAAGGGAAAGTAAAGGGGAAAAAGAAAGGCGAATTTGTTTTAGTATAGAAGAGGGAAAACAAAGGGATAAAAGAGAGTGGGAAAATAGAAAATGGGAAGGCAAATTTCAGAAGTGGAAAGTTTAAAAAAAGGCCCATTGTTGCTAAATCATCATTTTCTAGTCCAATATTTTATCCACCTACTCATTTTGTGTGTTTGATTTACTATCACTATTGGTATACATTTTCGAATATTGTACTTTTGCTTGCTCTGCTATGGCATATAAGATTTGATCCTCTTGTCCAACTAGTCTATTTCTTTCAATGTAACAATGCAGAAAATACAATGGACATGAAGGTAAGTTGGTATGTAGAAAGACATGTAAACAAATAAATACAATTCTATTTATTTCAACGTAGCAGTATGGAAAATACAGTTGACATGAAGATAAGTTACTATGTAGGAACATATGTAGTATATACACACAATAAATTAGGAGCAAAGTAGTATAATAAATATACAGACAATAAATCAAATACAAAACAATGGAATATGAAATAAGAGTAGAAGCATGAACCTTTGTATCTATTATTCTACATTTGTTGTTAAGAGTCCTTCGTCCTCTCAATTTATTCTGTTTGTTTCAATGTGGGAATGCACAAAATACAATGAACATGAATGTAAGTTGGTATGTAAAGTAAAGCAAGTAATATGTACATAGAGTAAATGAGAATCAAAGGAATAGAATAAAAGATAGAGTTAGAAGCATGAACCTTTTTTTTTCTTGATTCATGGTTGTGGTTATATAGAATTTTTCCTCACCAAAATATATTACAAGACATGAAATATTAAGAAGTTGGATGATCCCAGCTGAATGATTTTGTTTTGTGCAACAAAGTATCTAGATATGCTTTGAGACATGGAAATATGATTTTTTAATATGTTTGATGTTTATTTCATAATTCAAGTACAAGACAAATTGTATCATGGTCATACCAATATGTGTCTAAGATAAAGAGGGTGTATTGTGAAATGGGCACATTTGACCATACATGGTCAATAAGTGCATTTTGTACATCCTTTATATTAACCAAAAGAAAGAAGAGATTATAATTGCACATGTGGTTTTCCAATTCTTTTGTTATGACACTATTTTGTAGCATGTCAACATTGAAGTCTCCTAGAATGATAATGGTTTCGTTCAGATGTAAATTGTGTAATGCATTTGAAAAAACATCCAATATGTTGGAAATGTTGCACATGAAGCGGCATAAATATTGAATATTGCAATTTGCAATCCAAGGAAAATTACTCTTGCTAGCACCATATCAACATATTTTTCTTCGAAATGCATATGATCCAAAAGTGTTATATGTTTTTTCACTAATATCATCAGTCCATGCGTAATGTAACTTGATATGAAAGTGTGATTTGAAAATTTCTTATTTTGCATGCATAATGTCATGTATGTTTCTTGCAAGAACAAAATATCATATTTCATTGTGTCATAGTCATTGAGTATATCATTCATATGTGAATTTAAGTTGATCATGTTAAGTGAAAGAATTGATACATATGAGTTTTTTTGTATGGATTGGTAATCATATTGCAGATGCCATTTTTCACTAGTCTCAAGGCATTTCATCTCAGTATTAACTTTATGTTTGGCTTTGAAGTTATCTTTTATAATAGTGCTTAGCAAATACAAGGACTCCATGTTTTTGACACAGGACATAGTTTTGTATACAAGTCCATGTATTCATATTCCAACAAGGTTGAAGGAAACACTATCAAATGTTATTCCTTGTGATGTGTTGATTGTAGATCCACATGCAAGTTTAATTGGAAACTATTTTTGAATCTTCAGTTAACCTGTCTTTGTCGATGTTTATATTGGTTTCTATATTCGCAATATAGGTTTCCATTCACGTGAAGTGTTTGAATTATAAAGATAAGCTAACTTGTTGGCTTGTCGGTTGCCAATGTGCATGTTATGGAACTTAATCCAGAGGACATCAACTTTTTTTTTTGGTATAAGCTTTGGGTATTTCATCTGCAACTTTCACTAGGTCATCCTGTGAATCATAGTTCTAGGAATATATTTCAAATAGAATGATAAATTTCAAGACAAGTTGCAAACCTAAAGTTGTTGTATGTTGGTGACATGGTACATTGCCATTCTTTTCTTCTTCAAGATCAGTTGAATTGATGATGATATCATTGTCAGGCATGAGCAATATAATATACATGTTATGCACTGCAACATCCTTATTATTGTAGAATAGGTAATGGAAGTGTGGGTCGGTCGGGGCAGGTCGCATGCAACTTGAATTGATAAATGTTAAGTCATCACATGTTTGGTTGTTTGTCCGCATTCTATTTAGAATTGTAATAAATTTTTCATTTGTCTGGCGCATTGTAGCATGTAATTCAAAGCAATTTATGTTGTCTTTCCAAAATCGATGCGTCATTGTTTGCATGTTCACCATACGTTGCTCAAATATGAGAGAATCTTGTATGGGTTGTTCCTGGTAAAGATCCCAACATAATACCATATCAAGGTTTCCAATGTATTTGGTATATCTAACATTTCTTTTCTTAGTGGAAGAAAATGTGACTTCTTAAAAGACATCATTAATGCAGAGTGGACTATTGTTCCACCTGCATTATATGCAACTTTTCATGTATATGCATTACATATCAAGTGCCTCAAAGAATTTACTCTATGTCTATAGTAGTGAGTATGTGTCACTGGATCATTTCTCATGAGGTAGTTAATGTCATCAGTTTCCAAGGTCTCAGTTTGTTTTGTCCTGTTCCTGTTCCTATATAATGTAGACATCGTCCTGTAAATTTCAGGTTCTTAAACTTTCTCTTTATAACTGACTGAAATATGTCACCGTTAAAGATGGATAATTACTGACAATGGTGCACAATTTTTTTGTAGCTTAGTTACCTTTGTATCATACTTATCCCTTCTACACCTACCTGCATTTTTCTTCTACAAGAACATTTTGAAAAGGCATGTAGGTACTCATTCCTAGCAAAGGTGGGAATATCATCGAGGGCATGGTGGGAAGTCTAAATAATTTCCTTATTCAATCGAGGCGTTAGATTTCCACTTCGTCACATAAGGGAAAGGACCAGGATTTGCAATGCTAGAAAAAATGGTAGTCAAAGTTGTGCACACAACATTGGCATACATATGGTTCAGAGTTTGGAGAAAAAAATGGAGAAAAATTTAAGAGTAGGAGGGAAATATATGCCAACCTCTATGGAAAGTATGCAACATAGGAGTGATGAATAAATACCTAAACATTATTATTTGCAAATTGTAAATAGTAAACAATAAATAATGAATACAAATGAAACTATGGTATTGAAAATTACTCGTCAATGATGAATGAAAAAATCGTAGGTGTAATTGCGAGTGCAGGATTTCAACCCTGCACAGTGAAATAACAAGTCCTAGAATTACCCAGGATTTGCAGTCCAGGTCCTGGAATTTTTTTCTTTATAACTTACTGAAATATGTCACTGACAAAGATGGATAATGCTTGAAAATGGTAACCAATTTTGTTGCATCTTCGTTATCATTGTATCATACTCAGCCCTTCTACACCTACCTGGAGTTTTATTCTACAAGAACATTTTGCAAAGGCAACAAGCTTGACATCGTCTTTTCATGTGAAATACACGGGTTCAATTCCTGTACGAAATAGGTAGGTACTCACTCCTAGGAAAGAAGGGAATATCATCGAGGGGAAGGTGCGAAGGCTAAAGAATTTCCTTATTCAATCGAGGCATTATATTTCTACTTCGTCACCTACAACAAAAGATAGATATCTGTAATGCTAGAAAAAATGTCAGCCAGAGTTGTGCATAAAATATTGGCATGCACATGGTGTAAAGATTGGTCAAACAATTGGAGAAAAATTTAAGAGTAGGAGAAAAATATATGCCAACCTCTATGGAAAGTATTTAGGATATGAATGATGAATAAATACTTAAACATTCTTACCTGCAAATTGTAAACAATAAACAATAAAAAATGAATATGAATGAAACTATGGTATTGAATCTTACTCATCAATTATGAATGAAAAAATTTCATTTCGAATTGCGGGTGCAAGACTTGAACCCTTCAATGTAAAAAAATAGCTCCAATTGTGGGTGAAGGACTTCAACCTTGCAAATTTGAAGAAAACAAAAGAAAGAAGCAAGAAACAAACCAGTGAGAAAGCATCAACAGGTCCAACTGCAGGTGAAGGACATGAACCTTACAAAGTTGAACCAAACAACAACAAATAGCAACCAATGACACAACAAATGAGTGAACAAGTAACAACCAATGAACCAGTAAATAATATGTGTATCTTCAATGATGACCAAATTTCATTCCAAGCATAGAAAAAATATGAAACATATGATGACTATGAGAGTGGAAATACTTAAACATTCTTACTTGAAAAATGTAAACAATAAACAATAAACAAAGAATATGAATGAAACTATGGTATTTAAACTTACTCATCAATGATGAACGATAGAATCACAGGTCCAATTGTGGGTGCACGACTTGAACCCTGCAAAGCGAAAAAAAACTCCAACTGCAGGTGCAGGACTCCAACCTTGCAAAGTTGAAGCAAGCAAAAGAAAGGAGTAAGCAAAAAATGAATGAGAAAGCACCAACAGGTCCAATTGTAGGTGCAGGACCTCAACCTTACAAATTTGAACCAAAGAACCAACGAATCAGTGAACAAGCAGAAACCAGTGAACCAGTAAATAATATATGTATATTCAATGATGAGTAAATTGTATTCCAAGCATTGAAGAAATATGAAGCATATTATGACAATGTGAGTGGCGGTGGACAACAATATTGTCCAAATTCACTGCAAGATTGTATGCAAAAATTGGAGGAAAAATGTATTGTGACAGGCCTATTTAAGTAAACATTTAAGGTTGTCAGGCATGTTTAAGGGCCTCACACTATGTAAACATTTAATTTTTTAGTCCTATTCAAGTACCTCAAAAAGAGTGTCAATGCTCAAAACTTTCGGTATGTAAACATTTCAATAAAAATTAAAAAATTAAAAAAGAGCTTCGATGCTCAAAAATTTGGATATATAGGAATTTAAAACATTGGGAATAGCAAAGATGGCAATAAGAATTCAAATATTTTCTCCAATGAGATGATGACATATAAGGTTTTTTTTATTATATAAAAAATCATGTTTTTATTTCTCTAGTTCGAACAATAGGGATTATGCAAAAAGTTATAGTCAAAGGACATATTAATATGAAGTCAACGAATTTTCGATCGCTATAGTCCCTTTAGGCCTTCGACAGAGACTAATAAGAAATCATTTATTCTAATTATTTCTTAAAAGTTTCATCTACGGAGAATATTTAGAAAGTGCTAATTTTTATATACATAAAAGGTTTGACTTATACTAATTATTCTCACAAGTCTTATTTATATTCGTTTGAAACACGGTTTTTTTTTTTCTCACAACAAGTTTTGATAAACCTTTTTCTATTGAGTCATTGGTTAATCATCGAATTGCCATATATGCTATTAAAAACATGCTTATATTTTATATAATGTTTAAATTTTTGGTTTAAATTTTCTTCGGGAATACATTTTAATTTTAATATTATTTTTATTATTTTATTATGTTATGTTAGATAATATTATATTAAAATAAATAAATTGTTCAATTAAAATAGAAAATAACAATAATAAAAACAATGTAGAATACATTTCCCTAGATGGGGTGCCACGTCGAACAGGCAGGACAAGTGGACACAAGCCAGGCAACACCATAAATAATGGCCATCAGCTCCCATCTTCTCATCATTAAAGATGGGAGGGAGCCCATGTAGTCATAACCAGTGGATGAGGCCTCTAAACCAAGCGAGGTGGACGACACACCAATGCACTAAGAACTCAGCCTTAATGGCCAGAGATGTCACAGTCACCCTCACCCTTATCAGCTGTCGGGATGGTTATGCGATGCATTTGCAAAATGAATGGCCAAAAGCTGAAACTACGGAGTGTTGGAGCAGGGATAACCTTCCAGTTTGTATTTCAGTCATATCTCGGCTCATCCACATGCCAAGAGCATGAGGACAGCCTTGCAGAGGCGCGACGTGGTATGCTTACGACTCCCGCAGGAAGCGACATGAAAAATTAAAAAAAGTGTTGGCTCTTGCGTCCACTCGGAGAACTAGGAAGCATGGGAGACTTTGAATGCCTCCCATGGCGTACGTGGAGGAGACTGTTCTGGATGAACCCATCCAGGATTATCTAGAACATCTCCTTTTCACTATCCTGAAAAATTGGAATCCTTCCACTGTTTTTGGGAGCGAGGCCATGCTTCCAGCTCCAGGAATCTCACACAGTCGCAGGGAGGATTATCTGGCAGAGGATTTCACAATTTTCTACGTCAAGGAAGAGTTTCCAGACAACACAGACGAGAAGGCTAACCCAACAGGCACAACACCTCCAGAGGAAGTGACACAGCAGGACAGGAAGCCAACACGCCAAATTAGCAAAGCAAATGAAGGTACAGAGGAGACTCATGCACAGAGGCCACCTCTCCTCTCTTCTATTCATATGGAATGGCAGGACCAACCTCCCCTCATCAACCCAGGCTACCTAGAACTACTCTTTGAAATGCGAAGCATGGTGGACGACCAAATCTTCAGGGCCATTCAAATCAACCACCGCCTTGACATGATGTATGCAACTCACTCAAGAACATCCCCACGCTGACAGTGCCCTACCTGCGTGCAAGACTACGCGATCCCATCCAGATGGCCCAAGAAGGGTGAAGCTGACGAGACTACTGGTTAAAAGGTCCTGTGAATGTTCATAGTTAGAAATTTTCTAAATTTTTTCAAACTAGAACTTTAGTTCACCTAGATTATAGCAATGCTATCTGTAGGAAGTTAAAGAATGGACTGAATCTAATGCGTCCATGTGTCCTGGCTTCCTCCAGGCAGGATGACAGCCTAGTAATCTTTTGTTTGTTTGAAAACAAGTGCCATCGTAAGGCCAACTGTCTCGGTTTCCTTTTTGTAGGCGGAGGAGCTGGCACTTCAACATAACTCTGTAAACATGCAACTCTAATATAGCAAGATCCTTCTTTTTTACTT
>ML869090.1:0-10617 GCA_009831015.1 Picea engelmannii | reverse complement strand
CACCTAAGGCCATTAAATATGTTCTCATTCTAATCTTCCAGAAGGCAAAATTTGTTCCATCAAACAAAGGGGGCTTAGTGGCTGAAGTCCCTTCATGACTTATCATGTTTAAGCTTACAGATCTACCTTTGAATAAAATGAACCTGCTATGATACCAATTGTTTAAATTACTAAGACAACTGAGAGGGGGGAGGGTGAATCAGTTGTGATTGTGATTAAACAATTTTAAGTCTATTAATACATTTTTAATCTTTCTTCAAGTGATCATCAACATTATACAACATATGGACAATAAAATAATGAGCATCAGTTACACATAAGATATACACAGAGACAGATTTTCACGAGGAAACCCATAAAGGGAGAAAACCTCTTTTTCTTCGAAATGATAGGCAGTATTTTAAGTTCTGTACATCATCTATAATTGAGCATCAACTCAATGTGAGGCTACAACCTCTGTTTTGCAATCTGCAACTTGCTGAGAGCACCAACTCTCTGTTTTCTCTAGCACCCACTAGAAGGAAGCACCAACATCCTGGTTTCTCTAGCACCAACTAGAAGGAAGCATCAACTCCCTGGTTTCTCTAGCACCAACTAGAAGGAAGCTACAACTCCCTGTGTTCAAGCACCCAATTGAACCTCTGAGGACACCAGTCCTCCCTAGCACCTTCCAACCACCCTGAAAGATGAATATGAAATACTGAAACCAATTATAGTGATATAGTGTTCAATAACAACTTGCCAATTTCATCACTGTTCTGCAAGATTTTGCTACTCAGTCTTCCTCACTGTCTTCCAGCATGCATCCACTACCCATTCTGTTCTTTTTCCTTTTGTGCTCTGTGTGCCATTCCCATTCAATGGACCTTTTGTTTCCTATCCATTTTAGTTTCTGCACCACCTCTTTACTTCCTCACACATGCATTACTTCACCTCAACAACAACAACTTCATCACTTCTCTGTGTTGTGTTCTTATAGCTTCTGTGCACCTTGTGCATGCAATATGCACAATGCTTCTGCATCTCTTCACAGTGAGTGCTCTGTCTGATCATCATTACGACTTCTAAGCTTCTCTGGCAGTTTGCCCACGCGTTCAACATCACTGGATGTCATGCTGAGATTCCTCAGCCTCTCTGGCAGTTGAGACTCTTCGTCTTCTCTGACATAGTCGAGCTTATACTTTCTGCTTCAGTTACAAACTTTAACGCTCATCCACTTGTCAGTCCCTCTAAGAATTGTCTTCATTCACCGGAAGAAGCTTGGAAACCCTTCAGCTCCTTTGGCGATCACACAGAGGTCTCTTCGAATCCTTTGGCAGAGACCATCAATGGTTTCCAACAATTAGACTGCGAGGAGCAACATTAATCCTTCGATTGTGCCCAAAATCCCCTGCATCGTTGGATTGACTTCATGTGATCTTGCGTTTATTTCGGCATTTCAGCATTCGTGTGACCAAGTGTCTCGACACTCCCAGTCGCGATCCCTGAAACTCCGAAAAGGAGCTTGTCTGCACTAGTTCCTTCCCCCATCTTCCACCGATGTGACCACATGCTACATCCATTTCATCTTTTCGGTATTTTCGCGAACTTATGACCTTCATCTACCCTGATCGACGGTCCACGATCTCGATGAATTGATGGTCCAGATCTCATCGTGAATTTGCATCTCGTTGTTCCTTAGATGGAGGTTCTCGTCACTCCAAGTCGCGATAGGTGAGACTCTGAGATGGAGCTTAGATCAATGGTCCATAATCTTGGTGTATTGACGGTCCAGATCTCATCGTGAATTCCCATCTCACAATTCCTTAGATGGAGGTTCTCGTCACTCCAAGTCGTGATAGGCGAGACTTCGAGATGGAACTTAGATCAACAGTCCAGAATCTTGGTGTATTGACGGTCCAGATCTCATCGTGAATTCGCATCTCGTTGTTCCTTAGATGGAGGTTCTCGTCACTCCAAGTCGCGATAGGCGAGACTCCGAGATGGAGCTTAGATCAACGGTCCATAATCTTGGTGTATTGACGGTCCAGATCTCATCGTGAATTTGCATCTCACAATTCTTTAGATGGAGGTTCTTGTCACTTCAAGTCGCGATAGGCAAAGCTTCGAGATGGAGCCAAGATCAACGGTCCAAAATCCTTGGTGATCTGACGGTCAAGATCTTTTCGTGATCTCGCGTATTACGAGTTTGAACCTCTTTCCTTTGGATTTCCCGATCTACAAAACTCCGAAATGGAATCTTTGTGGTGCTTTAATTTTTCTCCATGCGTCCTCTTGATCCTACGGTCCACGACTATCCTTTCTGACGTGGTCTGCCATATTCACCTCCTGGATCTAACGGTCTAGATCACACCTTGATCCAACAGCTAGGATCATTTCGCCATTTCGCCACTTTGCGATTTCGCCTTCTTATGATGAAGGGTCTCAAGCCTTCAAGTCTCGATTTACGAAACTCCGAAATGGAGTCAGACCAACATATTTCGGCATTTCGCATTTCGCCTCTTCTTGCATTCTTCTTGTCTACAATCTGATCTGACGGTCCTCCTTCTTTCGGGAAATTAAATGGGATCCAACGATCACTGACGCTTCTCCTCCCGAGCTTAGGCACTGTGTTCGACTCTGCGTTAATTCCCCCTGAGCTTACTTTGTCCTTGTTTTGCCTTCGTTGCATACTCTGATCTTGCCATCAGTGACAAGCACATATTGCCTGTAAAGCATGCCAACCATCCTCTGCACTATCTCTTCTGATCTTATCGAGCTTGCTCTGCAGCGTCTTCCCAAAATACTTCTGGTGCCCGTCTGTTACATTCTTCCTGTACTGAAGCCATCATTACTGTTGTACTTGCCATCAATGACAAGCATACGTTGCCTGTAGAACATGCCAACAATCATGGGTTTTGTATGGAATTTCGTTGCCAATATCTGCTTAACCCACCTCTTTTTTTTTCTCATACATAAATTTGAGACATTAGTTGAGAAACCCATTGTGCTTGATACCGTTCTATTTACGTTATCCACATCCTTAGAGGCCATGATTTTACCCTTCTTAATTCTACGGAATGCAGAGAATCGAACCAGCTCGAGATTTTCTCATTCACGAATGAGACGATGATCGCCGGGGGCAGAATAACACCATCCATACTTGTATATCAGTAGTTATCAGGCTCCAATCATTAATCACTGACATGATATGTCAGTTTGCCACGCTTCATCAATCCATTTTGAATGACGAGCTTTTGAGATCATTATGTGACGACGTTCGCTTGACATATCGGACGAGAAGTACTGACGACGTGAGATGATTTGACCAACCATCACTTCCTCCCACGAGTTGTTGATTTGACACTTTAAAACACGTGACATCGAGGCTTCTGCGAAAGTTGTTTCAGGCAGACCGCCTTTTGCTCCAATGCACTTATGAGGGCACCACGCATCTATGCCTGACACCACAGTAGTTTTCCCCAGCTCGCTCTCGATCGGTTAAGTCCCGTGCTGCTTCGCCGCCTAATATGGGCTGCAACCATTGATCCGAGCTGTCGCGAGATCAACGGTCTGCATGATTCTCTCTTTCACACCCCCGCTATATTTGTCCATACCCGCCAGATGTAGCCCGATAGCATATCTTTGTTACTTTAGCCCTTTGCTAACTCTGAAATTCACAGTCCATACCGAATCTTTATGGTGACAACATAGGCTCCTATTGGGGATGCTATTTTCCCAGTGAGGTAGCAAAGAACTCGTAGACCCAGTGCCTGACCCATGCGCTGCTCCAAAAACATGCATGTGTGTACTCTGCTCTGTCCTGTCACCCGTGTCTGTTGAAAACCCAAAATCTGCATACTTCTCTCAAATGGATACTGAACATTGAATACACCGCTAAAATCTGACTGTACACATTGCTGGAAATCCAAACTGAAAAATGCTTGACCAACAAGCTTATTCGCACACTTCTACCTACTCTAAAACTGCTGAAATTAATACTCAATCAAGTGATGCTAAAGTGCCAATGCAACCAATCAAGCAATTGGCTTCCCAATTTTTCTCTGATCACATATTTCTTAAGTAGGCAGACAAATGTAAAAGATGGCAGCTGAAAGTAAAAATGGAATCCAAAATATGATCTTATGAATGAAACAAACTCCTCCTTCGCTGATGACTGTAATAGGATGGTCGTAGGATCTTGAAAACCATGAAAACTCATTCCTTCTTGATGAACGAAAACAAAAAGAAAATCCTCTTTCATAAGTGTTTGTTGTTTTTTCTCTATTTCTTCTGTTCCTAGAACATTTTCAAATGAAATGGCAGCAATAGGTTTGTCTACTCTCCCATGCATCTCAACAAAAACATTCATACTTTCTTGAACATCTTCAAATGTGACAACCATATTATGTGCATCCCCCTGCTCAACAAACAATTCTGATTGGGTCTCTTGAAGATTGTCATTTTGACTTTCAAACGAATGAATGGAAATAAGTCCATGTTCATAATCTTCTTGCAAATGTGAGAAGCTAATGTCATGAATTCTTTCACAGTTTAGAGTTCCCATAGATAGGCTTTCAAAATTGTCATTTATGGATATGTTGTCAAGAAATTTGATCACTACTTCATTTTCGGAAAAAGAAAAACAACCTTGGAATACTTTGTCTTCTTGAGAATGTTGTTGAGCGTCTACATCGGTCTTAGGATAAGAAAGATGACCTTTAATCAAAACTCAAGTTCCTTCTTTACTCGGATGATCAACCATAGATTGCAACTCTGAATTGAAATATCCCTCCCGGAAATAATCGTTTAATGCATGTGAGTGTAGTTGGTGTTCTCCAGTGATGACAACTCTTTTATGTGAAACAACCCTGTTATGGATACAGTCAGAACTCCTTGTCCCTTTTGAAATCTTATGATTTTCTTTCAACCATTTGAATGAAGAAAAGAATAAAGGTAAAGAATTCCCTTCCGCTGATTCAATACTTTCTTCTTTGTAATTGTGATATGTAGGCTGATTTCTCTCATTACACTGCTGAAAAGGAACATTTTCTGATAGAGAACATGCAATTGTTTGTTCTAGGGAGTCAACATCATAATCATCATATTCATCATATATGGGCAGATCAACAACATATGCAATGCCATCTGATAAGAACAAACTTGGAACATCAACATGTTCTTCAACAAACTGATTTGCAAATTCATCTTCTTGACTGTCTACAAATGAATACATAAAACAATCAGCCCTCTGCTTATCATGGGGTGGATCAGGAGCTAAATCAACACCTCCTCGTTCAACAATTGGAACATATTTTTTTGCAAAATCATTAGCATTGGAAACTTCAAAAGGACCTATGATATTGTCAATTCTATGCTCAAGATTCCAATCACCTATTTTCTGTTCATATTCATTTTCATGTTCTTGAGCATTCAACCCCTCATTTTGGATCTGTTTACATGCTTGGATGTTGTATTGAATGTCCCGGGCATCATTAAACAATTGTTGCAAGGACTTGGGTCTTCTTTCCATCAGGAAGAAAGACAAATATGGACGAAGAGTAGTTACATAATGGAGCATGGCAGCAGTTTCAGTGGGTTGAATTTCTTTGGACAAATTGTAATAGATACTGGAAAACTTTCTACTGAATATAGAAATAGTTTCACTGCTCTGTTTTTTAAAGGCATAGAAATCTATAAGATGTAGATCCAAAGATTTATTCCTGCCCCAAAACTTTAAAAAGACATCCTTCAATTCCTCCCATGAGTTAATTGTCTCTGGCTGCAAATGTTTAAACCAGTTTTTGGTGTCTCCTTTCAAGGATTGAGAGAAGGCCTTTATACAAACATCATCATGGTCAATCTCAAACAAATCTACAAAATGCTCAAACCCTTGGATGTGTTTTTCAGCTGAGATGGAATCAAGTTCCCCATCAAACATAGGTAGGTACTCATAGTGTTTTGGAGGAAAATCATGAAGGATGTGGGGAAACTTTAAGGGTCTGTATCTATGCTGAGTCTTGGAGGGTGTTGGATCAAGTGCAGGAGATGAAATACCAACCCTGGTTTCATGAGGCTCATCATCTTGGTTATGGTCATCACATGGCCTAGATGGAAAAGTTTTATCAAAGTCAGTGATACAGTGAGGATATGCATGTACAAATTTAAGAGGAGGATATACAATTGCAAGATTCTCATGATCATCATTAGAATGCAGTAGGTAAATAAAAATTTGTTTGGCATGTTCAAGAAAGGACCAGAGACAACTTGTAACAAGCAATAAAATGCCTTGGAAAAAATCCAAATTTAAGTACTTGTTTTCTTCCATAATATCTTTTCATACCTCTGTCAAGGGATCTCATCTTCTAGTGGAATCTCTGAATTACATCCGAATCTTGAGTGGAGTCGCCAGAATGTTTTGAAAGTTGGATTCTGTATTGAGAGTGGAGTCGCCATTGAAGATTTGAATTTCTGGATTCTTCTACTAGTGGAGTCGCCTTCAAACTGATTTTTTTATGTGTGGAGTCACCAGAGAAGGAATACAACCAATATGTGCCTAAGTTTATGCTGCTCTCAGACCTTAGAACTCAACCATGTCGTTCTTCCTGGGGAAATTTTTTCAATTTCGTCCCCGACAACGGTGCCAGAATGTTAGCACTCTGTAAATCTGTCCGGCTGGATAGACAAATGACAGAGGTCACTGTTTCAACCAACTTTAGAGCTGAGGCGCTAGCCTGCTCAACTCAGAGAGGGCTCTCTCATGTCACTTGATGCTTCTTTGGAAATCGGTGGCTAGATTTGGTTTGTTTTGGGGGTTTTAATAAAATTTGTTGGCCAAGAAGAGGAGGGACACTTTCGGCTATGGAGTCAGGAATGAAGAATGAATTTTCAAACCGTGAAAACTATCCAGAGGAAAAGGCTAAATAAGGCGATGAATATGAGTTATTCTTGAAACAAAAAGATATGTAGGAAGATGAAGAAAACAAATCACTGCATCAGAGCATTACTGGAATGAATTCTGAATCGGTTTGGAAGATATAAACACAATCTAAATTGCTAAGCCGAGAGAATTAAATAATGAATTCCGGGCCTCTAATCTCTCAATTTAAACAGAGGAAAAGTGAAAATGAAATAAAGAATAACATGACTCACATACTATAAGAGAAAACGGGACTCATAACACCACCAGTTAGAATCTTTTCATAAACAGTTCAAAATCTGCCTTTGCATTCATATATTCATTCAAGCCCCAAAACTTACAAAGTTCCTTTTGCATAGAGGGCAGGCTCCCCCTTTCCTTCCTCCTTTCATATCTTCGAGATAATACGTATATAGGGGATTTACTTGTGGAATTTGAAACATTTAGACTTCCCCGTGATTAAAACAGAGATACGTTGCAAAAAAAGGAATGCTTTATGATAACCGTTATCCTATTTCAAAGAGGTCGTTAGGAACATGCCTGTCATATCCGGAGCCCTTTCTTTGATCACCATCTGTCCAAAATTTGTTGAGATGTACATAATCCTGTCTGGGGATTCACTGTAACTTGGCGATTTCCTCTTGCAAAGTATTCAACTAGGCCAATTGGTTGTCTTCGACGCTCTCCACCACCTCTGCTTTGATTTCAGTTTTCTGTCGTTTGCTTCTCCTCTTTTTCGCCACTCGCCTAGAGGGCTCTTCCACCTGCTCATTTATAATTAAATCTCTCATAACAGGGTTTAATCTGATTCCTGCTGTCGGTTCAGTCATGGGTTCTGTATGGAACTTCGTTGCCAATATCTACGTAACCCACCTCTCTTTCTTTCTCATAGATAAATTTGAGACATTAGTTGAGAAACTCATTGTGCTGGATACTGTTCTATTTACGTTATCCACATCCTTAGAGGCCATGATTTTACCCTTCTTAATTCTACGGAATGTAGAGAATCGAACCAACTCGAGATTTTCTCATTCACGAATGAGACGATGATCGCCGGGGGTAGAATAACGCCATCCATACTTGTATATCAATAGTTATCAGGCTCCAATCATTAATCACTGACAGGATATGTCAGTTTGCAACGCTTCATCAATCCATTTCGAATGATGAGCTTTTGAGATCGTTATGCAACAACGTTTGCTCGACATATCAGACGAGAAGTACTGACGACGTGAGATGATTTGACCAACCGTCACTTCCTCCCATGAGTTGTTGATTTGACACTTTAAAACACGTGACATCGGGGCTTCTGCGAAAGTGGTTTCAGGCAGACCGCGCTTTTTTCTCCGATGCACTTTTGAGGGCGCCACGTGTCTATGCCCGACACCATGGTGGTTTTCCCCGGCCCGTCCTCGATCGGTTAAGTCCCGTGCTGCTTTGCCGCCCGATATGGGCTTCAACCGTTGATCCGGGCTGTCATGAGATCAACGGTCTACAGGATTCCTTCTTTCACGCCCCCGCTATATTTGTCCATACCTGCCAGATGTAGCCCGATAACATATCTTCGCTACTTTAGACCTTTGCTAACTCTGAAATTCACAGTCCATACTGAATCTTTATGGTGACAACATACCCCACAAATGTACCCTTTCTTCCTGAAGGGTCTAGCTTGATCCTTTTCTCCTTGGGTACATGAATGTATATTGGACACCCAAATATCCTGAAGTGTCCAAACTCAGGCTTCACTTCGGTGAAGGCCTCCTCGGGCGTCATGTTCCTCAAAGTCTTACGAGAACTTCTGTAGCACATCCTTTAAGCTACCATGGCTTAATTGCTAATAAGAGAATACTATAACACCACTCTATACATGATTCGTACAGGTATTATATGATCCATAAGCTCTCAACAATTAAACACATTCAATGCTCAGAGTACACATATTATCTACTGCTATAATTAACAATCCATAGCGTTTCATAATAATTCATATACACAACGGAAATCATGATAACATAAACAACACAGTCCTGCAAAACATGATTAAGGCATAATCATATACTTATCTTTTAACAGTGGTAGATTCCACCAACCAAGTGCAGGCCTTCCACGAACCTTCCAGCCTTTAGACCACACTGCTCATCAGCTCAGCAGTGGGTCACCCCTGAGCTGGGACTAAGCTCCACCCCAAGGCAAGGAATCCTAGGCTAGGCTGAGGTTACAGGGAAAACAACACATAAAATCTGGAAGGATTCTTCCCAGGATGCCATCTTACGCCTACTACTATCAGACTCTCATTCCCCACATGCCTGTTTCTCCCGGGAGTATACACCTTCACAAGCACAGTGCATCGGTGCTAACTTCCCTCTCTGGGTCTCGGCAATAGGCCAGATCAGGAAGTCTCATAGCTTGAAGTTGGTGCTGGACACTCTCTGGAAGAAACCTCTTCCAACAACATCCACCTCCCTCACCTAGAGAGAGATCACACACAGGCTCAGTCACAACTCGTGCTGGCCATCAAGCCACGCACAGTCCAGCTCTGCGTGATCACCATAGCCAACTGGAAATACAAACGCGGCCTCTCAAACATGCTCAACAATGACTCGAGGACTCACAGTGATGGTTCACAGGATTGCATGATGAGTAATTCCCGCAGGGTCGACACAATATCCACGACTCAGAATGAAGGGTGAGACTGGCTTTTTAGAACAACACAGGCTTTCTCACTGGTTCAACAATGGCGGAATGGTTCAGGGTCTCGGCTTCGGAACAGAGCCTTCACGCATAGGTTCGATCAGTCGGACAGAGGATGTGCACGGACTATCAAAGACAATACGGGGTTCTCGCCTCTCAGAAACGCACGCGGTATTCTTGCAGAGGTTGGGTTGGTCGTACTGTACAACGCTCCCTACACGCTCAAGTAGTCGGGTGGAATGGAGGAGGAACTCTTTCCCACGAATCACCTTGGCCATTTTATTTGCATGCATCAGGGTTGACACTTGTCACCCATGAAACTGCATGCTTTCCACCAACACGCATCTCCCTTGCATGTTCTCCCTATGCCAGAAACTTAGGATAAAACATAAAATGTACATGTCTTTTGGGATAATATTAAAATATTATTCCCAGGATTAAGCTCCCTAGGCTCAACACTTAGCCCCTTTTCCCACCTTCCAGCCCCTAATTCCTTGCCCACCCTATGGATGCTTAGTCCCCCTTCACTCATTCATCGTGGTCGGTTTGCACATGGCGGTGTTTATATTTTATTAATTGTTCTGCGTGATTCCGTATACAACAGCAGGATCCTGGCCTTCAACACTCAGGCTCCCTGGCCTAACAACACATAAGCCTCTAGATTATAAAAACTTGGCTCACCAGCCTATAAAACATAATTACAATTCCTTTCAGAACATGGTTTACAACGGGGCTCGGCCTTGGGGACACTACAATCCCCCTCCCCTTATTTTTGCACTGTCCTCAGTGCAACTTTACACAACATCTACAAGCTTTTCAAAATTTTTCAAAAATATACAGGTACTCTACCCACATAACATCTGTATGCTCCCATGTCACGTCCTCAGGACCGTACCAGGTCCACTGGACCTTTACAAGCTCTATGACTCGATTCCGGAGTTTTTTTCTTTTCCTGTCCAATATGCGTACATGATGCACTTGCAGGACACCTTCTGGTTCCACCTGAATCACATTCCAATCGATAACAT
>ML869089.1:15723-30692 GCA_009831015.1 Picea engelmannii | reverse complement strand
TTTGGGCATGAGGTTGTGAGAAGCCCCTGAATCCATCAAGCAGTTGTGCAGTACCTTGTCATGTATGTTCAAGGAAGTGTAGAAGGGAGGGGATGAGTCATTCCTATCTTCTACCATAGGACCTAAAATAACTGCAGGCTTTTGATCTTGCAAATTAATGGAGTCCGTGGGAAGGCAGGAGACCTCAGACTGTAAAAGCTCAGAAAAGTGTTTCTTGAACCCTTCTTGTTTAATCAATTCGGTTAGGGGCACAGGAATTCTGATCTTTTGAATTTCATGCTCGAAATTAAAAGATGTAAGCTTTGGAATTTCTCTTATTTCGGGAACATGACTCTGGATTATGGGAGAGAGGGATTGGTACTTCTTACCTCTGTGATTGTCTGCTACTTCATTGGCAGGGTTCTCTGTCCTAGTGGACTGCTCAAGAACGTCAAGCGCTATAGTCCTTTTCTTGGACCTCAGATCATACCTGCCTCGGCTGCCACTAGCCTTGTCTCCCTTGCTTAGTTCATTTAGTTGACTGTACATGAGAGACTCCTCGTATGCAGATTGAGTGAGATGAGGAAAAGGAGGAGTGTCTCCAAAGCAATGGATTTCATGATCAAACTCATCTGTCTCATCTTCTCCCCCCTCGGTCACAAAATTGTTTTGAAAAGGGGTTTGAATCTTATGGTCTTCTCTGTCTCTTCCCCTCTCCCTTTGCACAGTCGGGGAAGCAAAATTGTTTGGCCTTTTGAAACCTCCTTTTTTTTCGGCGTTTTGGGGGGCCTTGTATGCTTGCCTCCCTTCCAATTTCATTCTCTCCATCTCTGCAGACAGAGACTTCACCATCTTGGTCAGTTCATCCACTTGAGGGTGGGGCACCGATGGGCCATAAGTTGAGGCTTCAGATCTTCCCTTTCTTCTGTCTGCGTCGACCTTATTCCTTAGTCTGTCAGCTGTTAATACATTAGATTCCACCTCTATGGCCGCATCTTGCATTTGAGCTAAGGAGGTGGCTCTTCTTTCTCTCAATAAAAGACAGAAATCGGGGCCAAACACACTAGCGTAAGAAATCTTGGCCGAGGCTTCTGAGGGTTTTATCTCAACAGGAATTTTATTATACATCTTATTGAATCTTTTGGAGAAGTCAGAGATAGATTCTTCCTCCATCTTCTTCAAAGACCCGAACTCTGTCATGTAATACATGAAATCCTTCCTATCACCCCACTGCCTCAGGAAAACACCATCCAGGGCTTCGATACCAGCAATAGATCCGGGGGCCAATCCTCTAAACCATTTCCTCACCTTGCCATCCGGGCTATGGACAAAAACTCTCATCCAGACATCTTCATTTTCAATGTTCAGTTTGTCTGCATAACTGTAGAAAGCAGCCAGGTGCTCTTCAGCAGTTAGGTCCCCTTCCCCAGTGAACTTGGGAATATATTTCAAGTAATCTCCAGCAGGGAGAGGATTCATAGGATGAGGTAGGATTAAGGGAGCATATCTGGCAGTGACTATAGTGTCCATCCTGTTTAGAGGGGGATTAGCACCAACCATAGGAATATTAGGTGGGGGGGAACTTGGAGGAGAAGGAGTTCGCGAAGGGGCTAATGGGAATGAGTCACGAAGTGGAGTGGGAAACAAAAGGGGATTTAAGGAAAAGGCTAACGAGCTCAATTCAAAAGGTGCTCCTCTTTGTGCAGGAGTGGGGAAATCTTCTATAGTCCTGGGTCTACGCCAAGGTACAGCTTCAGAGGAGACGGGAGTGACAAGGATTTCTCCCTCCAATCCTTGACCAGGAGGGGAAAACTCAGCAGGAACACTCCCGAAATTCAGGAAACGGGAAACTTCAAAAAACGGTCTACTGGGAAGCTGAGGAGAAGAAAATGGAGTTTCTACAGAAGGACATAGCGGATTACCTGGTTCAGCAGTGGAAGCTTCTCCTTCAGAGGCCTTTCCTTTTCTGAAAATCACCTCCGGATCAGCTATAGGTGTAGCTAGGGGCAGCTGTGGATGTGATCGCATGTGTCTGCCTCTAGAAGCCACAACTAAAACAGCAGGTTCACTCCAGTGCAGTCGTCACAATGGAGTCATCAGAAGTCACTCCTGGATTGCAGCAGGAGCAGAGCCCAATGCCCATCAATTTATTGTCACGTTTTGTTCAATGGGGTGATCGAATGGAAGTTAACTCAAACGATGTGGTTCTAACTCCAAAACTAGGCCAGGTAGGCGTGGGCAGGTGAGGTCTTGATCAAACTTCAGACAGTGAGTTGTAGTAAGGGTGAGTAGGAGGAAGACTTGTATCAGAGAGATGCAAAGGTCTGTCGTAAACATCAGGTTTCTAACAGACTGTAGGAGAAGGCATCTAAACGCAAGATCTTCTTACATTCAAACACAAAACACTGGAGAATACAACAATGCAACAATAAATCCTTTATCATAACATGATTGCAATAATTCGCACGAATCAGTCGTTCACGAACTCTCTCAGCATAAGATGAAAAATAGATGGAGTAAGAAAGATTGTCTGTCATAAAACAAGAAATCCCACATACAGATGCATAACCAGAGAACTAGACTGATGTTAAAACTTTACAATTGGGAGCTTCGCTCTACCATCGATACCTTCAAAAATGCAAAAAACTGAGTACATATACTTGGACAGATTTTCCCAACATAGGTGTGCTCGCCCTTCAAGGCGTAGCATCTCTTCAATCAATCTTCAGGCGGAAGTCCTTCGTCAGACGTCTCCTTAACTTCGCATGGCCTTTGTAGGGGAGGAGTAGTTGAACCAGTAAATGTTGAGTTAGCGTGTGCAGACCTCCTCCAGCTAGTCGAGAACTCGGCATGGATTTTCTGGAAAAATGGGTACACAGGACACTCTCGAGAAGTCCGCTTTCTAGACCCTCCATTCCTCACATTTAATGAATGAGGAGAGGTTTCAACCACCCTTTCTTTCCTTCATTTACTCCAAGCGAAAACCAGGACCGAGGTCGGATCAAATGGCACTTGGAGATCGCGGTAATTCCTTCTGTGAACATACACGACGCCTTCGGCCTTTCCTGAGCAGCTCTTTTCTTTCGCAAGTGACCACGGGCTGTGACCACGTGCTTATCCCCAAGGCGCCCTCGGCGTTCGCAAATGGGAAGGAGTTAGTCCTTTCTTCTTGAAATCGCGATGAGCGAAGGGGTGATAGAACTTAATCACTCATCGCGTACCCCTCTTTTGATCGGACGGCCCGGAACACTTTCGGCGATACTATGGGCCCGTCATTAAAAGTGCTTTTCATTTCGTGATTCGCGAGTCGGAAACCCTTGGTTCCTCTTCTTCAACTCCCGCTTCCCGAGATGGTGATACAGGCAGGGCTCCCTTTCTGGTCAGCACTCTCCATATGTAACCGTTGGCTAGGGCCCAAGTACTAGCGCCTCTCGCTACTCGTGACCTCACGAGTTGGAGTATCAGACTTTGGCACTCTCCCTTCGCGAAGTCCCGAGACGCGATGGTCAGCGACAGTTGACATCCTCCGGACACTTTTCGTAACTCGGAATCTCGCGCAACCAAAGGGATATGGTCCGCCCTTCAAACTCACGAACCCCGAGCTCGAGAAATAACACTGCACTCGAACTGCTTGCAATCAACGGCCCTTGTAACTTCGCGAGTGCCTCTCGAAGGATTCCAACCATTGACTTCCTTAAAAAATTTAGCGCTATACTTGATGCGACTCGGTTAATCTGCAATTACCCATCAATCGTTGTTCTTCTCTGTCATTGAATCCTTTCCGCTGAAGAATGAAATGCTCGCTCGCTTGATTTTAAGTCCGAAAAGGACTTCTTCTGTGCGCTGCACTTGGGCGCTTCTCGTGCAACCTACAGACCCGGATATCCCTATGTCGAAGACAAGTAATGTTGCTAACATAGTGTTTCATAGATTAAAGATAGTTTCTCGCTTTCATAAGTTAGAATATAGTTTTATTGTTGTTATAAGGTAGTTAGTCTTTTGCTTTGATAAGATTTAAGAGCAGTGTTGTTTATTGTAAATTAGGCATTTAGTTGGTAGTCCTCATTGCTTTCAATAAGATGAACTTCATCTCATGCATTAGAAATAGTTTTGCATCAAGCATTTAATCCACTTGCCTCTTAGGCTAGCTAGTTGTTCAATGAGAAGTCTTTGCTTACTTGTCCATTTGGTTTAGTAGGATAGATAGTTGTCTTCGCTTACTTGTCTTTTGCTTTAGTAAGTTAGTTAGGTATATTTGCTTACTTATCTTTTGCTTTAGTAGGTTAGATAGGTGCTTTTGCTTACCTACTTATTTAATTTCTTTCATAGGGTAGTTACTCATTGAATGTAGGTTGGCAAGTTAAAAGTAGTTTGCTTTCATCATTTGCTTAGTATGCTTAGTAGTTTACTTTTGCTTATTGTCATGAACTAGTTTGCTTTGAATAGGGCTTTTACTTTCTTTCTTAGGAACTATCCATCAATCCTTGGCCCAAAAGTACTTAGGTTACCTAGTTTTAAGTTGCTTAGTAGGGTTTTCTCATTAAATAGGTTTGCTTGAATAGATTAGTCTTAGATAGCTACTTTCATTAGTTAGATTATACTCCTGCCAGCCTTTTACCTTTGGCATATATTTTCCTACAACTCTAAGTTTACTTAACCCAGGTTGACAAGTTAATTGAGGGTAGTTTAGTGTCTTTTTTAGTACATATAAATCACCTAACACATTGTCACCCGCGTATGATTTAGTATATGACACACTTGAGCCTCCTTTAAGTCTTCCATTCTACTCTGGTTGTCCAGTCTTCTTCACCCACTTATGAAGGTGTCCCTGCTTTTTGGCACAGGGGCAGACCCGAGGTTCAACGCTACAACAACACACCAACAAAACCCTAACTAAGGGCCCTTTCGGCAACACCTGTGAAGCAGATGAAGTCTCACCCAAGGTAGAGGCAGGGGTGGTTGCAGGACTCATATGTCTGCAACCTTAGCTGGGACACAGATCTGTGATTCTAACACTTAAAAGAGCACTTAGCAGTTAACATTCATCAATATCCAATTCTTAGTTACAGCGCAGTTAAACCCTAAATTGTAGAACATCATGGTATTCATTCAGATCTAAGGTATTTAAGCACTAAGCATACTTACATCAGTCAGATCTAACATCCATCCACATCATTAAGCACAAAGAATCAACAGATCTACTTATCATTCATCTATATTAAATAACTTAAGCAAGTAAACACATAAACACATCAACTCATCGCACAAAGCATAGAAACACAGCATGTATGTGGTTCACCCCCACCCTGGGGCTACGTATACCAACTCCTCTCTTCTTTATTATCTTTGGTCTAGCTTCTTATAGGCACATAGCATCAAAATCCTACTCCGCAGAAGACAGGAGATCTACGCGCACTCCGCCAGATCCTCCTTCTTTGAGCTAGGGCACGACACCAAGCCTTTCCACAATATCTTACAGTTACTTGCACTTAGCCTTGCAAGCCGCACATAGTATGCACAAAGAATTTACAACTCTTGATCACATAGATCTAACACTATCACTTAGCACATTGGTGCTTCTTACATCACCTAGCTACTTATTTATACATTACAAAATCGAGCCTATACATGGGTAAACCCATGGGACGGCATTCCCATACCCGTTACATAAGCCCAAAACCCAAAAATCCCTAAAAAGGGGCCGAGATCCCATGATCTTCGCTTCGTCTTGCACTTTGACTTCTACAGCCTGTCGAAGTCCCAAAAATAGGTCAAATATGACCAAGAATCCTCAAAACTTGGTCAAGGGCCAACATGCCCCCAACACTAACCTATGACTCGTCCTGAGCCACTTTGGTCTAGGTAGTTCTGCTTCAAAATCCTCTAGCTTGGCTCAAGATGCTTTGACTTGTTGTTGTGCCATGGCCTCCTGTTTAGTGAACTCCTAGATGACTGCTTCGTTGATAGGTCCCTCTAGGCATTGTTCAGCTACAGTGACGACCTGCTCCAGTTCTGCTCCTCGAAGTTCCTTGGCCTTCGATCTCTGTGAACAATTAGTAAACCTCATCCTATGTAGGTTGGAGTCTTTGAGTCACTTCCATGACTCTACTATGGATAGTGTTGACCTGTTGTTGGGCAGTGCGCTGCTCCTGGGATCGCTTCATTCTTTCCACAGCTGACAGGGGCTTCAACTGCGCCTATATTATCTATCCTTTCTTCTTCGCTTCTTGGAGTTGTGACTCCAATGCCTTCAGTTCTGGGTTCTCAGTGAGTCACTCATATGTCTAGGCGCTGCGATCACTCAGTTGCTTGCATTCCATGGCAAAGGAATTTATTCTTTCAACTATGCTCTGGGTAGTTGTTTCTCTTTTCTCCCTTACATCATGTGGTGTATCAGGCGTTGTGTCGAGCTCTAAGTCTGTTATTCTTTGTTGTAGTTGTTGGATAGCTTATGTAAGCTACTCTACTTCCTGCATGACTCGGTCATCTGCCTGTGGCTCTAAGCCTGTCACAGAGCGAAGTGATCTATTGACTACTTCTTTTACTTCAAGTTGCTTCACGAGAAATTGTTCTTTTCCTTGTTGCATTTGTGCTTTATCTTCGTCAAACTTTGCCTGGAGAGCAACCTTCTCCTGCTCTGCAACTCTGTGTTTTTCTACAAGTATGCCTTGTACTTGCTTCAAGTCCTGGGTGGATTGTTCTATTTCTTCTTATGCTCGTCGAACGCGAGCTTTGGTTGCATTTGTTAGTCGGCGAAGTTGGGTTGGCTCATCTCCCAACTCTTGTTCTCTTGATGGTAGGGGCACTATGGAGACTGCACGACTAGACTAAAGGGCCTATTGTACCCCTCGAATTTTGACCTCAATTCTATCATACATTTCCTCATATTTGGCTTCTTATTTATCCATGATTTCCAGTGAAGAGTGGTTTAGAGCTGCTATGATGAAGTCAAAATCATTGGTGGTGAGTACAGTCTGCATCTTGGTCACGGTGGCTCTTGATTTTTTTCGGGAGGAAGGTTTCGGGGGAGAAACCTTCCTCTTCTTCAAGGGGTCAACCTCATCTGTAGGCGATGTTACTTCGCCTTGCTTTTGTTAAGCTTCTACTTCGTCATCACCCCCTCGATCAGATGATACAAAAGTAGTCTTCCCTGAGGCGCTGCTTAAATCTTGGACCTCTTCAGTCTTCTTCCTTCTGCTGGTTCTGGGTGTGTTATGCTCTTTGTGAGTGGCCTCCAGGCTGTCCAGTTCGGGATCAGACATCTCTACAACGTCAGCGGGGATAAGGAGGTATATGGACCAGTCCTTAGTGATCTTCTCTAGGTCCTCTTTCATGAGTTTATAGTACGATTGGAGTTGTTTATTATGTTCATCGGTTCGCGTTGTTATGTAGATGAAATGTCGATCTGCGTTGAACTTCATCAGGGGTCAGAATCTCTATAAGGTGTTCGGAGTCATGCGAGGCTCATATTCGATGGCTCTCTTTAGCTGAAGGTAATATGTATGAAAAACAGCGTTCGATTGCCACTGTTTGTTCATATCACTCGAATACCAGAGTGTGGTGAACTTTCAAACAAGTGGCTCGAAAAACCCTGATCCTGTGCTTTGCAGAAGTCCAGTTCAAGATGATTGACTAGGTACTTCACCCAGTTCATCTGTAGACCTTCTACACACTTCCCTGTGAGGTCAACGACAAAGCCCGTGACCTGTGTGGGTATGTTCTTTCATACCATATTTCAAGCTATTAACTAACATGCTAGGCGCACTATGCCATTCTGGATGGAGGCTACCTTGTAGTCTCGCATCCCCTTCTCAACATCACCATATGTATCCTTGATCTTTTGTGTTAGCGCGTGATCTATGGCTTTTCCTGGATAGAAATCCTGCGGTTTAGGTCCTTGCATACTCAACCCTGTGATCTTATGGATCAACATCATATCGATTGTAATACGACGGTCTAGCCATTAATAGTTTCCATGGTAACACGACAGTAGCATCTTGACATAGGCGTTGACTTCCTGGTGCCTTCCAAATTGTGGGATTTTCATTACATTTAGCAGGGTGGACTATGCGAGGTTCATCATCCACAGCTGGGGGATTATCTTTGAGTTCTTCCCCTTCGTCCTGGTCAGGTATTTGTACGGGGTGAGCATGTTATGGTTCTTGCGATCTCCAAGGTTGAAGTCGATGAACTTCAACGTTGCAATCTTGTCCTGTTGTGCTCGAGCTGCGCATATCCCCTTCGAGAGGTACGTAGTAACCATGATGTACTCAAAATCTCTTAGCACACTATCACTACTCACCGCACCGACTAAAGGCGGGATGTAGTCGGGCAATATGGTTGAGATCAGCTTCGCATTGGATAAGTCATCTCTATGTTTGGTTCTCTTTTCCGCTGATGGTCGTGATGGTCTGACTCCGTGAGCGGTCGACGAGGAGGCTTGCACTGCTCTCGTCGATGATGCTTGTACACCCATAGAAATTACTCTCTCAGACATGACTCTCTCATTCATGAGGTCGACGAGTACTTCCTTCATAGACTATTCGACTGTGTTGAGTTCTTCATACATACACGCTCGTGGTTGAATATCTCAGGTTAAAAGGGTAACTAGTGAATGCAATGGGATGGACGACAATAGTGTCATGATCACTGTGCGGAATCAACTATTCTGCGAGCTCAGATAATCACAGTTGGAAAAAGTGTTCTCGGTGCATGGCACGACGGGTTAAATAGATAACTTGGAAACGGATCTCTCCAATAGGCGAGAAGCCTTCATTAACTCAGTTCTATCCATTACGACGCAGTCCCAATGGTCTGGTGGTGAGTTGTCTGACCATAAATGTCTTTCTACCCATTTGGGGCATTGGTCTAATGGTTATACTGTTCCCAATGGCTATATTGCTTCACCATGGCGAAGTGCCATGTGACGTTGTTCTGATATCCCGACGAAGTTCCAATTTTGCAAATTTTCCTTCTGTGAAGTTCCCTCTTGAACCTTTTATAAATTTTCGATCTAAGTTCTTTTCTTACTTAGCTTCCTATCCTTTTTCCCAATGAGTTTCGTCTCAGTATTCCTTTTTCCGTTCTGATTCTTATCTCCTCTTGGCATAGTAACTTCGCGTTGTTGAGATTATTTCCTAGAAATTAGGGGTAATACTTCATCTATATCTAGAATAGGTACTTCAATATTTTGTGTGTCTTATAGTGTTCTTCCATCTTCGACATCACAGTCTCTGGTGTTAAACAGCTTCGATCTGTTTTCCTATTCTTCAATCAAGTGTGCGATCCTCCTAGTCATGAAATCTTTTAACTCTTTCTTCTTCTGTTCTAAAATTTCTTCTTCCTTCCTTATAGTTTGATATCTTCCAACCCAAGGTTTTCCTAGTATTATAGTAAATGGAGCGTTGTTCTCAATAAATTTAACAACTTCAAATTCTTCCTCTGTCGAAGTTCCATTGGCATTCATAGATATCTGGGTGAGCTTTCCACATAGGTTTATCAGCTTTCCTCTGAATAGTCGTATTCCTCCCAATGAAGGAATCATAGCAAGCTTTCCCAAAGTTTCCCAAGTTATTTCTGTCATAATATTCACCTATGTTTCCTCATATAGAACACAATCAATGTCGAAAACCCCTATTCTTGCTTCTATGCATTCTTTTTCTTTGAAGATATCTGATAAGTTGACATTTTGGTGGTCATTCAGGGTTTCTTTCATTTGTAGCAATACTTTCTCTGATTCTTTCTAGGGTTTTGTTCTGGTTTCAGTTGCTTGACCTTTCTCATGGTCTTCTTGTCTCATATTCATCCTTTCAAACTTAGCAATCATTTTAAGGAAATCTAATACTTCATGGTCCATATCATTGCAATAGAGGAAACTAGGTCTTCTTCCAGGGCATTCCTTAGCAAGATGTCCTGGTTTTCTACAATTGTAACAAAGGGTTAATCCTCTCTTTCTTTTAAATGATCCCCATCATTTTCTGTACTATGCACTAGGATCATAGTAGCTAACATGCAACAAATTTTTTCTATGGTCCTGCATCCATTTGTTAGTCCAAACATTCTCTCTATGTATAGGTATAATATATCTTTCACTATTTTTATCAGATCTACTTATATCAAATCTTCTTTCATCAATCAGTGCTCTAGTTTTCAAGCTAGGACATAATCTATCAACCATACCTAGATCCATACTCTAGAAACAAAAATTTTCACTTATATTACTTCTACAAAGCACAAAGATTACAGATCTTACCTCATTAGTCTCACTTTCACCTTTATCAAGGCACAAAGCTCCCAAATCTTACCTCTTTTCTTCATATTCTTCTTGGAACAGAGCTTCATAGATCAAGTAGAATGTTGTGCACTAGGAAAACAAGCCTATGCATGGAGCTTTCATAGTTTCAGGTCGGATCTTTGCACAAAGCTTATTCTTCCTCAGTTCCCAACAATCACAGTTTCAGGTCGGATCTTTGCACAAAGCTTCTTCTTCCTCAGTTCCCAGCAATCACAGTTTCAAGTCGAATCTTTGCACAAAGATTCTTCTTCCTTGGTTCCCAACAATCACAGTTTCAGGTCCCAACAATGGAACCATTTGTTGGCATAGGGGCAGACCTACAGTTCAATGCTACAACAATGCACCAACAAAACCCTAACTACCGACCCTTTCGACAACACCTACGAAGCAGATGAAGTCTTACTCAAGGTATAAGCAAGGGTGGTTGCAGGACTCAGATGTCTACAACCTTAGCTGGGACACAGATATGTGATTCTAACACTTAACAAAGCACTTAGCAGTTAACATTCATCAATATCCAGTTCTTAGTTACAGCGCAGTTAAACCCTAAACTGTAGAACATCGCGGTATTCATTTAGATCTAAGGTATTTAAGCACTAAGCATACTTACATCGGTCATATCTAACATCCATCCACATCATTAAGCACAAAGCATCAATAGATCTACCTATCATTCATCTATATTAAATCACTTAAGCAAGTAAACACATCAACACATCGCACAAATCATATAAACACAGCATGTACATAGTTCACCCCCACCCTGGGGCTACGTCCACCAACTCTTCTCTTCTTTATTATCTTTGGTCCAGCTTTTTATAGGCACATAGCATCAAAATCCTACTCCACAGAAGACGGGAGATCTGCGCGCACTCTACCAGATCCTCCTTCTTCAAGCTAGGGGACGGCACCAAGCCTTTCCACAGTCTCTTACAGTTACTTGCACTTAGCCTTGCAAGCCACACACAGTATGCACAAAAAATTTACAACTCTTGATCACATAGATCAAACACTAGCACTGTTGGCCCTTGACCAAGTTTTGGGAGATACTTGGTCATATTTGACCATTTTGGGACTTCGACGCCCTATCGAAGGAAGCGCACAAGATGAAGCAGAGATTACGAGATCTCGGCCCACTTTGGGTCCTTTTTGGGTTTTGGGAAAGGGATGTCGGACCGTGGGTTTACCCACATTTAGGCCCACTTTTGTAATGTATAAATAAGTAGTTAGGTGATGTCAGAGCATCGATAGCTATAAGCTAAGTGCTAGATGGCATCTATGTGATTTACTTGTAGAGCTGTGTGCAAGTGTTGTAAGTGCTGGGTGCACAGATTGTAAGGAGGCTCTGTGCTAGATCTACTCGGGGAATGAGGATCTGGTGAGGTGTGCACAGATCTCCTTTCCTATGCGGAGTAAGGTTTTTATAGCTCTGTGTTGTAACCTAATTGACTGAAGCTAATAAAGAAGAAGAGTTGGTGGACGTAGCCCCAGGGTGGGAGTGAACCACGTAAATACTGTGTGTTGTGCTTTGTGTTTATTCTTAGATATTTTGTATTGCTAAGTGCTTAGATGTGATTAGATACACTCACTTATTCTTGGTACTAGAGATGTATATGAATGCTAGATCTAATGTGTAGGAATATGCCAAGTGCTTGATCTACCAGATCTGATATGTCTTGTTGTTGCAAAGTGCTAAAATAACCTAGACCTAAGTGAATGCTATGATGCTCTGTTATGTCGGGGAAGTAGACCCAAGTGGAATATTGATGACTGATCTATGCTAAGTGCTTTCTAAGTGTTGTAATCATAGATCTGTGTCCCAGCTAAGGTTGCAGACACCTGAGTTTTGCAACCACCCTTGCCTCTACCTCAGGTGAGACTTCATCTACTTCGCAGGTGTTGCCAAAAGGGCCGGTAGTTAGGTTTTTGTTGGTATGTTGTTGTAGCGTTGAACCCTGGGTCTGCCCCTATGCCAACAAATGATTTTGTTGCTGGGATATGAAATTGTGATTGTTGGGAACTAAGGGAGAAGAATCTTTGTGCAAAGATTCGTCCTGAACTTGTGGAAACTCTATGCGTGGATCTGTTCCCTAGTGCATAGTATTTCACTTGATCTGAAAAGCTCGGTGCTGAAAAGAGAAGGCCAAATCTGAAGAAAATAAGTGAGATTTGAACGCTTGGTGCTCTAAGAAAGGTAAAAGTGGGAGTTTCTGAAGAAAAAAGGTCAAATCTGCAGAAAAGAGGTAAGATCTATAATCTCAGTGCTCTGATAAAGGTAAGAACAGTTAAAAGTTCTTAGATCTGAAATATTTGTGCTCTGTAGAAGTAATATAAGTGGAAATTTTTGTTTCTAGAGTATGGATATAGGTATTTTTGATAGATTCTGTCCTAGCTTGAAAACTAGGGCATTGATAGATGAAACAAAGTTTGATATGAATATATCTGATAAGAATAATGATAGATATGTTATACCTATGCATAGAAAGAATGTTTGGACTAACAAATGGATGTAGGATCCTAGAAAGAATTTTTTGCAGGCTAGCTACCACAATCCTAGTGCGCAGTACAGAAGAGGCTGCGGATCATTTAAAAGAAAGAGAGGATTAAACCTATGTTATAGATGCAGAAGACCGAGACATCTAGCTAAGGAATGCCTTGGTGGAAAACCTAGTTGTCTCTGTTGCAAAGATTTAGACCATGAAGTGTTGGATTGCCCTAGAATGATTGCTAAGCTTGAAGGAATGAATCTGAATCAAGAAAACCCTAAGGCATATCCAGAAATAGCAGAACCCCATAGAGAATAAAAAAAGATACTATTTAAGATGAAAGGAACCTTGAATGATCACCGACATGTTAGATTATCAGAGGTTTTTAACGAAAAAGAGAAAATCGAAGTAAGAATAGGAGACTTCGACATTAACTGTGTTCTGGATGAGGAAACACAGGTGAATATCATGACAAAAATAACTTGGGAAGCTATAGGAAGGCCTGCTATGATCCCTTAACTAAACAGAATAGGGTTATTCAGAGGAAAACTGGTAAACCTATGTGGAAGGCTCACTCAGATATCTATGAATGTCAATGGAACTTCGACAGAGAAAGATTTTGAGATTATCAAATTTATTGAGGAAATCCTTGGATTGAAAGAGATCAAGCCAGAAAGAAGGAAAAAGAAAAGGTTTTAGAACAGCAGAGACAAGAGTTAAAAGACTTCATGACCAGAAGGATCGCGCAGTTGATTGAAGAACAGGAGAACAGATCGAAGCTATATCACACTAGGAACCCAGATGTCGAAGTTATCAGAATGCCAGAGGACTCACAGAAGACTGAAGTTTCTATCTCAGATAAAGAAGAGATGTTATACCTAAACCCTAAGAGAGAACCTCAGTAGCGCGAAGTGACTATATCCAAGGAAAATAGGAATTGGAATGGGAAAAGAACCACTGAGACGAAGCTCACTAGAAAGAAAGCTAGAAAGTTAAGTAAGAAGAGGGTGAAGTTACAGGAGATTCCAGATGGAACATCGCAGAAAGAAACCTTGCAGAATTCAAGCTTCGTCGAGATATCAGAACAATGACATGGGTCACTTCGCCATGGCGAAGCGATATAGCCATTGGAAGCCAATATATTTGTTTGACTGCCACTCCAAATGGGTCAGAAAGAATTTATGGGTTACCACTAGACCGTTGGACACCGCCAGAACAAATAGAACAAAGTTAATGGAGGCCCCATGCCGTTGCAAGTAGACTGTTGCAGAATTTCTTATTTAGCTCATCGCGCCATGCCCGAAGAACACTTTTACCAACTGATAAATTGAAGCTATCAGACTAGTCATTGAATACAGTAGTCATTAGGATCTGATTAGCCATCCGAGTACAGTATCTTAGATTATTGTAAACCCCGATTATTTTTCTGAGCGCGTATGTCCGATGAGCTCACCGCAATTGAAGAATCCGTCACAGAGGTCCTCCTTGACTTAATGACTGAGAGAGTCATGTTGGAAAGAGGAATGTCCATCGGAGTCCAATTATCATCGATGAGAGGAGCACAAGCCTCCCCGTCGATTGCTCGAGAAGGAACATCTCGAGCCGACGCAAAAATAAGAACCAAACATAAAAACGATGTGGCCAGCGAGAAGTTGGTTCCATCCATCCTACCTACTTACATACCACCTCTGAGTGGTGTGATCAACAGAGACAGTGTACCTAGAGACTGTGAGTACACCCTAGTCACTACGCACCTTCTGAAAGGGGTATGCGCAGTCTGCATAGGCCAAGACAAAATTGCAGCATTGAAGTTTAGTGACTTCAACCTGGGAGATCGTAAAGTTTACAGTAGGCTCGCCCCGTACAAGTACCTAACCAGAACCAAGGGAAAGAATTCGAAGATTGTCCCTCAGCAATGGATGATGAACCTCGCGTAGTCCACTTTACTGAACGTGATGAAAATCCCGCACTTCGGTAGACACCAGGAAGTGAATGCATGTGTAAAGTTGTTGATGTCCTTCTACCACGGAGGATACCTATGGTTAAACCGTCGCATCACTGTGGATCCTGTTAATGTTTATGCCATTATTATAGTTCTTTGCATTTCATAAGATAAGAGCATAATAAGAACAAGATCACTGAGAAATACACATCCACAAGAGACACATCATTTATCCTGGGAAACCCTCTAGGGGAAGAAAACCCAGCAA
>ML869089.1:0-15623 GCA_009831015.1 Picea engelmannii | reverse complement strand
TCCTCAATGGGGATTAATCTAATAATAAGAATAATAATAATGACATGATTAATCCACAATGGGGATTTAATCCAATAACAAAATAATAAGAATTCTCTTCGCAGTTACATTATTTCAACAAATCCAATCTTGACTAATTGGATCACAGAGCTGAGCATGCAGGGCCCTGACCCACAGGATTTTTACCCTGGAAAGACTTCAGACCGAGCAATAGCGCAAAGGATTAAAGAAACTTATGGAGATGTTGAGAAAGGTGAGCGAGGATACAAGGTAGCTTCTATTGAGAAAGGTGCAGTGCACCTCGCATGTCAACTGATCGCAGGGAAGTTGGTACGCAAGAATCGACCCACGCAAGTATCCGTATTTGTAGTCAACCTCTCAGGGAAGTGCATAGAGGGATTACAGATGAACTGGGCGAAGTACCTGGTGAATCAACTAGAGATTGACTGCAGAGAAGCCCAGGATCAAGGGCATGAATTCCATTTCAGCTGGCTCTTGATACTTATGGAATTTGTTGCATGGGAGCTATCGGAAGGTGCAACCTTGAAATACATCGACCCCTTTGAACCACTGGCCACGAAGTTCAGTACATTGTGGTACTCAAACGATATGAAAAAATAGTGGCAATCCAATGCTGTCTTCCATACCTACTACAACCAATTGAATATCGCCATCCAATCTGAGCCTCAGATGACCCTGAATACCCTCCACAGGTTTCGGCCCCTAATGAAATTCAGTGTGGACCGCCACTTCATTTATATAACAGTGCGCGTTGATGAGCAAAAGGAACAATTTCAGTCTTAATATAAGCTGACAGAAGAAGACCTGGAGGAGATCACCAAGGAATGGTCGACGGACCTCCTTGTCTCAGTAGACCCCACAAAAATGTCCGACATCGATAGCACAGAAGTTGTGCAGGATACACCTGGGCCTAGTAAGACAAAGAAAACAAAGAAGGCAAAGAAGGTTGAGGAAGTCCAGGATATATACAACCTATCTGTGAGGACGACTTCCATTGCACTAGATCAAGGAGGTAATGACGAAGACTTAGAAGAGGTTGAACAAAAACCAGAAGACGAAGTAGAAATTATAAAGAAGAGGAAGGGTTCGTTCCCAGAACCTTCCTCTTGGAAGAAATCGAAAGAACCCATGACTAATATGCAGACCACGCTCACTCCAGATGACTTTAGTTTCCTCATCACAGCTATGAATGAATCTATAGAAGAGATAACAGAAAAATAGGTAGCTAAACAAGAGGCAAAGTACGACAGAATTGAGATCGAGCTCCAAGGAGTGCAACGGGCACTTCAGTCTAGCCACGCAGTCTCCACTGCGCCCCTACCAGAAGGAACAACATAAGAGAGAGATGAACCAGTTCAACTCCACAAGATTTCTACAACAGTCGAAATACGCCTTCGAAAAGCACAGGAAGAAATAGCGCAGGCCACCCAGGCCTTAAAGCAAGCACAGGAGGAAATCACCGAACAACGTTGAGCTACACAACAAGAGAAGGACACCCTCCAAGAAAAATTTGAAGAAGATAGAGCAAAGATCCAAAAAGAGAAAGAGCAGTTGCTCATGAAGCAGATCAGGATCGAAGAAGCAATCAATAGATCATTTCGCTCTGTGACCAGCTTAGAGCAGAAGGCAGAAGAACCCTTAGAACACCAAGTGATGAAGCTTGTTGAATTTATTCAGCAACTTCAACAAAGAGTCATAGAATTAGAGCTTCAAACAATACCAAGTACCCCGCAAGAAGAGCGCGACCAGCGAGAAATGACTGCCCAGAGCACAGTAGAATGGATTAAAGAACTCACTAAGGAATGCAAACAGTTAACTAGCAGGAGTGCACAGATATACGACAACCTAGCCGAGAACCCATAATTGCATAAATTGGAGTCACAACTCCAAGAGGCAAAGCTACATGTAGATACACTTCAGATGCAGCTGAAGGCTCTATCACCCATAGAGAGAATGAAGCGGTTGCCCGAGAAACGCACCGCCCAGCAGCAGATCCATATGATCCAATGAGGGTGTCTATATCTTGTTTCCCTCTTGCGCTCTAAAACTGTCTAATCTAGAATTGAATTCTACCTACTTGCATTAACTACTATAAATGCCTTCTACCTACTAAGGACGAGAGCAAATCGCTCAAGGTCCATTTACATTATACAAGTGTGCCACTTCTTAATGACTTCATTTAATATTGCGCAATAATTTCAAGGTGATTTCAAAATTTGTGTTGGCGCTCCTTCCAGCTGTCCGATTGTCTCCGCGCTGGCTCGCTTGATGTTGGCGATGCTCCTGCATCATACTCCCTCGCTTGAAATTTTCCATGGGCTCCTGTCCATGAGCTCGCGCACGGTCTGTCCATGCTTCTGTATCTCTGCTTCGTTCTCCCAGTTGGCATCTTCAACTGGATGGTTCTTCCACTTGACCAAATATTCAAAGTATTCTTTCCACCTAGTCTTCTTGCTTACTCTTTTGTCCAGTATGCGCTCCATCTGTGGCTTATTTGCAACTGGCATCTGCTTTCGCCACTGAACCTTTGGCTGTTCATTTTTCGTCTCTGTTTCCTCAACTTTATATGGGTACAAATCTAAGATATTGAATATCGGAGAAATTCTGATCCCATCGGGTAATTCAATCTCGTAAGCATTTGCCCCAAATTTCTTCAGGACCCTAGACAGTCCGATTTTCTTCATCTTCAACTTATTATATGTTCCTCTCGGGAACCTTTATTTTCTCAAATGTGCCAGAATCAAGTCAACAACCTCAAACTGAAGTTGTCTTATGTGTTGATCGGCTCTGCGCTTATACTCTTGGCTTGAATTCTGCAATCGCTCCTTCACCTGGCTGTGAAGTTCTTTCATTGCCTCTGTGAATTCTTTTGCACTAGCACTCCTAGTCACAGTCTGTTCTGAATCCCTCAATTCAGAAATTCCTCTCGGCTGCATGCCATAGACAATCTGAAATGGACTTTGTCCTGTGCTTCTGTTAACCGAGTCATTATAAGAAAACTCTGCCTGTGGTAATATGTTGTCCCACTAGCTGTGGTGTTCTGTCACCAATCTTCTCAGCAAGTCTCCCAGACTTCTATTCACTACTTCTATCTGTCCATCCATATGAGGATGATAAGCTGAACTAAACGACAAGTTAGTTCCCAGCTTCTTCCATAAGGTTCTCCAAAAATGCCCTATGAATTTAGTATCTCGATCCGAAACTATGCTTCTTGGCAAACCATGAAGTCGAATGACCTCTTTGAAAAACATGTTCGCAATGTGAGTTGCGTCACTGGTCTTCTGACATGGGATAAAGTGTGCCATCTTGGAAAATCTATCCACCACCACAAAGATTGAGTCAAATTCCCGTTGTGTCCTTGGAAACCCCAATACAAAATCCATGCTAATTGCATCCCATGGTCTTTCAGGTATGGGCAATGGTTGATAAAATCCGGCATTTTGCCTCCTTCCCTTCGAATGCTGGCAAATTCTGCCTCTGTCCACGAATCTCTTGACATCTGCTCGCATTCCCGGCCAAAAATATGACTCATTTAGCTTTGTGAATGTCTTGTCGTGACCAAAGTGCCCTGCCAATCCTCCACTGTGTTTCTCCTTCAACAGATTTTCCCTCATGGAGTATTTCGGAATACACATTTGATTGCCCTTGAACAGCAATCCGTCTTGGATCATGTATTCTTCCCATTAGCTTCTATCTCTGAGAATTGGATTCTCAGTTGCTTCATACTCTTCCTTAAAATCCTGATCATCGGCGTACATGTCCCTGAGATCATCAAAACCTAACGTTTTGACTTTGAACTCCTGCAACAGCAAACACTTCCTACTCAAAGCATCAGCCACTTTGTTAGCAGTACCCGAAATATGTTTAATCACAAAAGTGAAATTCTGCATGTACTCAACCCATTTGACATGTCTCTGATTCAACTTCTTCTGTTGAGTCACAAACTGCAATGCATGATTGTCACTGTATAGGACAAACTCCTTTGGGATCAAGTAATGTCTCCATTTCTTCAATGCCTAGATAATAACATAGAACTCCTTATCATAAGTGGAGTACTTCACTTTCGCTTCATTCAGCTTCTCATTGAAGTATGCTATTGGCTTGTCTTCCTGACTCAAGACTGCCCCTATTGCAAATCCACTTGCGTCGCATTTCACCTAAAATGTCTTCTGGAAATCCGGCAACACCAAAATTGGTTGTTCCGTAATCTTCCTCTTCAACAGATTGAAACTCTTCTCAGCCTCTTCTATCCAGTGAAAAGACTTGTGTCTTTTCTTCACTGTATCCATCATTGTTGCGCTAATTCCACTGAAATTCCTGATGAACTTTTGGTAGAAACTAGCCAATCCATGAAAACTTCTCACCTCAAAAACATTTTTCGGTGATGGCCAATTCTTGATTACCTCCACCTTATCTGGATCCATCCTCAACTCATTTGCAGAAATAACAAATCCCAAGTAAATGAGCTCTGTCTTCATGAATGAGGACTTCTTCATGTTTATCAACAGCTTCTCTTGTTGTAACCTCCTCATCACTGTAGCCAAATGCTTCAAATGCTCTGCTACTGTTTTACTGTAAACCAGTATGTCATCCAAATACACAATGATAATTTTTCTGATGAACTCCCTCAGGACTTCGTTCATCTTTCTCATGAAGGTACTTGGCGCATTTGTTAAGCCAAACGGCATAACAAGCCATTCATACAACCCTTCATTGGTTTTGAATGTTGTCTTCCATTCGTCACCTTCTCTCATGCGAATCTAATGATAACCGCTTTTCAAATCAATCTTTGAAAAATACTTTGCTCCACTCAAGCAATCCATCAGATCATCCATCCTCGGTAATGGAAATCTGTACCTGATGGTTATCTTGTTAATCGCCCTTGAGTCAGTACACATTCTCCAGCCTCCGTCTTTCTTTGGACTGAGTACTGTTGGAACAGCACATGGACTCAAGCTTTCCCTGACTAAACCTTTGTCCAACAACTCCTAGACTTGTCTTTTAACCTCCTCATTCTCTTGCGGTGTCAATCTGTACGCAGCTTTATTTGGAAAACTGGCTCCTGGTATGAGATCAATATGATGACTCACACTCCTAATCGGTAGCAACGAACGCAATAATTCGTCCACTACTATGTCAGTGAACTCTTCCAGCAGTTCCTGAACTTCTTCTGGTAAATCATCCACTCTCGTGCTGGTCAAAACAATTCTCGGCTTCCTAACCACAATGAATTGTGGTTCTTTCTTCTTCTTAACCTCTGTAAGAAGTTCCTTCCCACTCATGAGAAGTACAGTGTTGCTTACTTCCGGTTTCACCTCCTTATCCTTAATTGGAAGCAACATGTGAGTCCTCCCATTTTTCTCTAGGGTGTATGTGTTCATTCTCCCATCATGAATCACATTCCTGTCATATTGCCATGGTCTACCCAGCAATAGATGACAAACATCCATAGGAATGACATCACATAATATTTTATCATTATATCCTCCTATCTTAAACTCAACTAAACATTGTTTAGTGACAGTTACCTAATGTCCTTTTTGTAGCCACAAAACTCTGTATGGGCTTGGATGATCAATCGTCTCCAGCTCCAGCTTCTCTACCATCTCCGTAGAAACGAGATTATCCATGCTACCACTGTTCACGATGACCTTGCATACCCTGTCCTTGGTTTTGCAAGCAATCCTAAAAAGTCTGGTCCTTTGGACTGAACTCTCCACCTCCTTCTCCGGTGTCAAAAGGACTTTTCGCATCATCAACGATCTTCCGCCTTCAGCGTCTTCTGCCTCAAAATCTCACCTCTGTGCCTTGGCGATGTGAGCTTCTCCACTCTCCTTCTTTTTATCTGGACACTCGTAAGACTTGTGCCCATTCTTTAAACATGTGAAGCATGTTATTACTCCACCTATTCCTCTTCCTCTACCCCTGGTACGAGGAAAAGTGTTATTGTCAGCATAATCTCCTCTTTGTTCATTATGTTGTCCTCGTTGTTCAGCATATTGCCCTCGCTGTGAACTTCCACCTCTCTCAGTTCGAGTTTGAGGCTTCTTCCAGTCTTCTTTGGGCTTCTGATATTTGTCCTAGGCAATTGATTTGCCTCTAGGCTGACTTCTGCCTCTGCCTCTCTGACCCTGCTTTCGGCTCAGCTTCTCTTCCGCTTTCAGAGCCATCTGATAAGCATCTTCCACAATTCGGATGGTTACCATGCTCATCTCATCTTGGATATCATACCTCAGGCCATTCATATATCTGGCAACTTTTTCATCATCGCTCTCCCAATGACCTGCCCTGATGTCATCTTGTAGAATTCCTCAGTGTATTCTTTTATTGTCATCAGCTTCTGTCTCAGGTTCTGCATTCTCCTGAACAGAGTAATTTGATAATCCCTGGGGATGAATTTCGCCTTCATCTTCGCGATCATTCTATCCCATCTTTTGATCTTCTACTTGCCTTTGCAGTGTCTGTCATCTTGTAGTTCATCCCACCACAATGATGCATGTCCCTTCAACTTTGTGACAGTGTGCTTGACTTTCTTGTCCTCCTCGACATCTTCATAGTCAAAGTATGTGTCCAGATCTCTAATCCAATCTAGAAGCTCCTTTGCATCCAGATTTCCCTCATAAACTGGAATGTCCATCTTTTCTCTTGCACCCATTCTTGCAATAGCTCTGATCAAACGTTCGTTTGATGCATCTTCAGCTGCAACTTCTTCTTCACGTTCAGCCTCAATTTCACTCTCGGAATCACTTAGATCCCCAGCACTAACTGTGCATCTTTGGGTTGTCTCCATGTCTTCAAGTCTAGCTCGTAGATCACGCATCTCTCTCTCCATAGCAGGATCAGTCATCTGTCGACCTCTTCTTCTCGACATTTCCCTATCCTCTGGTGGATCAGGTGTTTTCCTGTCCCTTCTCCTTGGCGGCATGGTGAATTCTTCTCTTCTTTGCTACAGAAAGAAAAGAACCTTTCTGAGCTCTAATACCAAACCTGACGCCTCCGCACGCGCCCTCCACAACCCGCAGGTCAGAAGGTCCACGTCAGCACAGGATCTTTCCTTTCCCATGGCCCGAAGAACTCTAACGGCTCTTCTATATCCCTATCGGGAAATCTGCACCCACAGTAAACTCTCACGTGATCCCCTCGTTACACTTGGGAGATCGGACTTCGCGGCTTCGCGAATCCAGTGGTCAAGCGTTTGGTCTCTTGAATCCCCGAAACTCGACAACAGTCAACGTTGACCCTTCCTTTGTCCCTTTCGGAATTTTCCCTATCGCGATGTCGAGAAACTTGTCTCCCCAACTCCTGAATCCCAATTTGCCGAAACTCCGATGCACTCATGCGCCTTGACTTTTCAACGCTGCTTCACTTCATTGGAACTTCGAAGTTCGCAATATCGCGAATCCTGATGCAATGTTTTCGAAACTTCACCCCACAAAACTCCGAAACAGCATGCCACCTGTCCACCTCGTTGACTCCTCCGTGGCCCACACAAATCCTCTTGGCCTTAAGGATATTGTGTTTCATGATTTCGCGATTTCCGTTGCCAAATTTTCGGGACTTCCACCCACGAAAACCTAATACAAATATCCACACGTAAATCCAACGGCCCTTGTGGCTTGGATCTACGGTCCTATCCCTCCTGAGCTTTGAACCTTTTGGGAATACTTCGCCGTATCTCCCTTCCTCTTCCGTGAGATCTGACAGCTCACGGGATTTCGCGAATTCTCCTCAGAGAACCCCGACCGTCTGTTCCTTCCTCTGAGAATCTCTGCGCAACTAACTAAGATGCTTCTCTCCGCGGAACTCGTCCTCCTGCGGCGCAAACTTACGACGCCTCTTACAAACTTCAAGGTACTTGGCTTCTTTTCCTGCCTTCAACGACCTTTTGAAGATTTCAGATCCTTCTGAAACTGCCTTCAACTTCGAGTCTTAGAGAAGACTCTTGCGCGCACTCCTTGCGGCAACCTTCAGACACTTTCAAGTGTTGAATTTCCTTCGACCCTGCGCACACCTATAGCAGCAGTCTTTCAATACTCCACTCAGGTTCGCAACCCTGAGACTTTACTCAGCCTGTGCACTCCTTACACGGCTCCTGTGCTCAATTGCACTTCTGAGGGAACGAGAACAAAAGCTACCCTATCTGAACCCTCTGTCAACGCACTCCTTGTGGACAATTCAATCGCACTCCTTGCAGGAATCCTCGCTCAGATAGAGAAACAATTGAAACTCATTCCTACTTCCTTTCAAACTTCCAACTCAAAACATGAAATCATATACACGGCATATAAAGAAAATGTATAACAGGAAGCAAACATTCGTGAGCATATCATTCAACATCAATACACATAGAACAAACACGAAAACCATGAATTTGAATCAAACTCTTTCTATTAATCCAAATATCTGTACATGGGTGTTCTTACACAACTCTCTGCTTCTTCTTTATGCTCTCTTCTTTTCTTCCATCCTAATTATGTTACAATACACAATGACGGTGTCTATATCCCATTTCCCTCTTGCACTCTAAAACTGTCTAATCTAGAATTGAATTCTATCTACTTGCATTAACTACTATAAATGCCTTCTACCTACTAAGGACGAGAGCAAATCACTCAAGTTCCATTTACATTATACAAGTGTGCCTCTTCTTAATGACTTCATTTAAGATTGCGCAATAATTTCAAGGTGATTTCAAAATTTGTGCTGGCGCTCCTTTCAGCTGTCTGATTGTCTCCACGATGGCTCGCTTGATGTTGGCGATGCTCCTGCATCAGCAAGACGAAGCATATATCATGGGATCTCGGCCCACTTAGGGTCCTTTTTGGGTTTTGGGAATATTTAATGGGAAAGGGATGTCGGCCCGTGGGTTTACCCACATTTAGGCCTACTTTTGTAATGTATAAATAAGTAGCTAGGCGATGTAAGAGCATCGATGGCTATAAGCTAAGTGCTAGATTGGCATCTATGTGATTGACTTGCAGAGCTAAGTGCAAGTGTTGTAAGTGTTGGGTCCTCATATTGTAAGGAGGATCTATGCTAGATCTACTCGGGGAAGGAGGATCTGGCAAGGTGTGCGCAGATCTCATGTCCTATGCAGAGTAAGGTTTTGATAGCTCTATGTTGTAACCTGATTGACTGAAGCTAATAAAGAAGAAGAGTTGATGGACGTAGCCCCAGGGTGGGGGTGAACCACGTAAATACTGTGTGCTCCAAATGGATATCGGTGGCCACCCACCCTTTCCAACTGGCTCAAAACAGTTTTCTGACAATTTTGGCAATTTACTATTTTTAGTAGTTTTAACTTCTGGGGCCATTTTGAGGGCCTAAATGAAGGTTTTTCCGTATCGATCTCCTCAATGATAGCCAAAGGCATGATTGATCTCCCAAAATGGATCTCCTCGATGATACCTTTCCAACGAGCTATTACACGCCTAAAACGGAGATCATATGCAAACGTTACGACCCCGGGAAGTTGATGTACTAACTTACCCAAATGGGGCCCACATGACTTTTGGCGCTTCATCTCCAAGGGTTAGGTTTTTGGATGTCTAGGGTTTTTGGCATTCTTTCTTATTGTAAAAAGGACTTCAGAGCCTCATTGTAATCTTCTTCTTGTGAATGCATGCTATCATCACATCTCTTCTCAGAGATAAGTTGCCACCATTTCAGAAAGCTTGTTTCCGCTACATTTTACAGTTTCAGCTTATTTCGTTACTGAATAGAAAACCAGTTTTATTGTATCTCTGTTATTTTGTGTTAAGCACCTGTTAATAATCTGTATTCATTTCATTCTTCTCATAAAATCCGGATCAGTGGTATCAAAGCGGTCTGCTCCTTGTCGTCTTAATGCATGTCCCCAACGAGGTCGAAGCATAAAGAGTTGGGTCTCGAGCTTGTTTCTCTTGACAACAGAAGCTCTCGCATGCCCAAGCGACCTCCTGTGGTAGGAGAAAATAAAGATGACATGACAGGATATCCTTTCAAATTATTGATTGAGGAAGCCTTCACGCAACAGAGGAATGAGATGATGGATAGTTTCGCGCAAATCCTTCAGCGACTACCAATAGGCGACGCATCTTCTTCGAACAGAAGTATCGCCCCCTTCAAGGTACAAATAAACTTTGATATTCCTATATTTGAAGGTCATATAGACGTAGATGCTATAGGCATGTGGTTGAATCTACTAGAAGGGTATTTTTTTGTTCATAAATTTTCAAATAGAGAAAAGATTACTTTTGCGCTCCTCAAAGTTGTTCCCCATGTCAAAGATTGGTGGGAAACTTTCTGTGAGCAAAAGGAAACAGAGGAAACCTCATTATTTTTAGTCACGAACACCTGGGAATCCTTCAGGGATGTTATTAAGGAACAATACTACCATGTCGGAATTTATGATGACATGTATACCAAATGGACTACACTGCGGCAAGAAAGAGACCAAGTAGTGCCAGATTTCACAAATATCTTCCATACCTTGCGCACCAAATTGGGTATCAAAGATTCGGAGCGACATATGGTGCTCTGCATAGATACATCTAGACCGAAATGAAATTTCTAGACATCTCATCCTTGGGCGTAGCCTACCGATATGCCGTCAAAATCGAGCAGAAGCTCAAACAAAAGACGCAGCAATTTGGGCCTAGGAACCCCTCACAACAAAATCCATGAAAGGGCGGCCCCAACCGACCGAACAAAGGACAGAGAAAAGATGGATAGTATCAGGACAATCAATACAAGCAACGAGCAAAGAAGGACACCAGAAAGACAAAGAAAGATACCAGGAAGTGGTGCGACTTCCATAAGAGCCCTTGGCATAACACTGTTGAATGCCGCTCAAAGCAGTCGCTAGTGGCCCAAGTGAAAGCCTCTGAATCAGATGCGGATTCTGACTCCAAGACAGAACCAGAAAGGGGAATACTAATCATTGATGCAGAACCCAGTGCCATTGTTGCTACCACCAAGCTCCAGCCTGGTGAACTAGATGATCCAGAAGAAGGAGAGCACCTCTTCCATTCATAGATGTGGGTAAAAAGCACCCAGTTGCACTGCATCATTGATAGCGGTAGTCAGAAGAACCCCATCTCAGCAGAGGTCGTCAAGCGGCTAGCCCTACCAACAACGCCGCACCCACAACCCTACACCACTAGATGGCTCCGCCAAGGAAGCGATCTCTGCATGAGCCAATAGTGTCGACTGTCGTACAGCATCAAGCCCTTCAAAGATGAGGTATTGTTCAAATGTCGAAACCCAAAAGGGTCTAACAGATCCTTAGCTCCTCCCTTGGGTCGCTTTTCATACAACCGGTCCTATGACCTGGCACTGTTCCTCTAAATGATTTCGAGGTTTCGCAATTCAGGAAATCGCGATGCAAGCGTTCCTCCTTTCCCTTTAAAATCCCCAAAACCCGAAAGCCCGGTATCATCCGGATCTATGGTCCAGATTGTCGACTTGATCAATGGCCCGGATTAAATCCCGACACTCTACCTTCCGGCATTTCTGGCAAGGTCTTCACTCCTATTCCTCTGTTGTCCAGAACCCCGGTGGCCTTAGATCTTCGCCTCGCTTCCCTACAAATGGGCGGTCCAGATTCTTTCAGGACTCCTCCTCCCTACCACAAGACCCTGTCCGATGACCTAGGGCTCATTCACAGAGTGCATCAGGGTTTCGCGTACCGGGATTTCACGACTGGCGAAGACGAGGGGCCCTGCCCTTGGGTTTCCCAGGTGCCGAAACGCCGAAACACCAAAACCTATTCATGCTAAACTATTTCGGGGTTTAGTATATCGGAATTTCGTGACTGGCGAATACAAGGGAACTTTCCCTTGGGTTTCCCGAGTGCCGAAACCCCAAAACACCAAAACCTATTCACGCTAAACCATTTCGAGGTTTCACATATTGGGATTTCACGACTAGCGAATACAGGGGAACTTTCCCTTGGGTTTCCCGGGTGTCGAAACGTCGAAACACCAAAACCTATTGACACTAAACCATTTTGGGGTTTCGCATATCAGGATTTCGCGACTGGCGAATACAAGGGAACTTGCCCTTGGGTTTCCCAAGTGTCGAAACGCCGAAACACCAAAACCTATTCACACTAAACAATTTCAGGGTTTTGCATATCAGGATTTCATGTATCGGGATTTTGCAACTTACAAAGATGTGAGACTCATACCATTGGGTTTCCTGAGTGCCGAAATGCCGAAATCCTTTTACACTACACCGCTTCAGGGTTTTACATACCGGGATTTCGCGTACCGGGATTTCGCAACTTGTGAAGACGTGGGATTCATACCATTGGGTTTCCCGGGTGTCGAAACTCTGAAGCCCATTTACTTCATGACAGGGACTAGGTAAACTCACGGATTTACTACAATGGTAGTCTTTTCAACGGATTCACCCCGACTCTGGAATGCGAGGGAACTTTCCCGAAAAAGGTTCCTTAGGGAGGATGAACCAGGGCATAGAACGAGTCAAGTTAGATGGGTCAATCCTTAGGGGAATGGACTCGTATCCTGAACTCATACATTCTATACATTAACCGATTTGTAGTTATATCAGCATAAGCATGCATCCATTATTTCTAATCAAAACACAAGGAAAACACTTCTATACAGAAACTATTTACGAGCATATAAAAATGAGCATGCAATCATGACATTCAATTCCAAATGCAAGACATAACACTTATCAGAAATTCCGGACGTGATGTGAATGCTAAGAGGGGTGCTCTTTTCCACCCAACCGTAGGCTCAGTGACTTCAAACGGATTTACCACTAGCCACCCCCGAGCTAGACCACGATGCTTGAGGTTCAATTTTCTACTTTCGGCTCAACAGAAGTCAAGGACGAAGCTTACTCTCCTTCTCCTTTGTTTAGAACTCCCTATGTTTCCGGAGTTTCTCCAGTTCTTCCCCACGATCCCTGTCGCGCGCGTTCTCCTCTCTTCTCTCCTCTTCTTACCACACTTCCTATCTTGCCTTTTCTCTGCAAGATTGCGTGCGGCACGAATTTCCCCGTCCGTGGTCAGGTCTGGGAGCTGTTACGGATGGGCAGTTCACCCTCATCCCCTCATTAACTCTTGAGGAGTCTCCCCACCTACCAATCTGATTGAAAATCCATTTCAGGGTCAGAGAGTAGCTTTGGTATTTGAGCAAGTAAAACCAGTATGGTTCTGGCTCGGTGGAAGTTAACGCAACCATTCCAGGTCCCTTCCACGACCTCTCATTAACCATCGTGGTCTCTTTTAGCACATCCCCCTCCCAGCAGCCATGCAACACATATTTATAACATAATTTACAGTCATCGACCTTTCATAAAAAGGTCCATCAAATCAAACATTCGCGTCTTTGAGTTTGCCATAGTTCTTGGCCAATATAGTTATTTTTACAGACAGGGGGAAACAGGGTGTTACAATTCCCTCCCCCTTAAAGGCACATCGTCCTCGATGTTCTATCTATCAATATGACGTGTATGTACAGAAGTAAACAAAATCAGATATGCTTGTTTCATGGCATCTTCTATTTCCCAGGTAGCCTCATCTAGGGCAGGTAGCCTCATCTGGGCCAAAATGTTTCCACTGCACCTTGCCCTGTGCAATGGTTCGGTTCCTGAGTGGGGTTTCCTTTCTGTCCAGTATGCATCGAGGTTTTGGCAGGAATTCTCCCTCCGATTCCACCTGGATCACAGACCAGTCAATTATATAATTAGAATCATGTACATATTTCTTCAATAATGAAACATGGAAAACATTATGTGCTTTTACTATGGGAGGAAGTGCTAGCCTATAGGCTATAGGTCCCACTCTATCTAGAACTTCAAAGGGTCCACAATACCGAGGTGCCAACTTGGCAAAAACTCCCATCCTCGGGGAACTCTTCCTGGGCCTAACTCTGAGATATACGTGGTCTCCCGCCTTGAACTCTCTTGGAGTTCTCTTTCGATCGGCGTAACTTTTCTGTCGGTTCTGAGCGACCTTTAGATTTTTTTTTATCTGAGTCACTTGTTGTTCCATTTCTTTCAACATGTCGGGTCCAATAGTAACTATGTTTACGGGATTACTCCAACTAACTGGAGTGTTGCACGGCCTACCATAGAGGACTTCGAAAGGACTCATCTTCAGGGATTCTCGGTAGTCGTCGTTGTAGGCGAATTCCACCAATGGCAGGTAGTCTTCCCACTTTTTGGGTTGATGCATTACATGCATTCTTAGCATGTCTTCTAATATTTGGCTCACTCTTTCCATCTGTCCATCGGTTTGAGGATGATAGGCTGTGCTAAATAGTAATTTGGTCTCCATACCAACCATCAAGGATTTCCAAAAGTTGGAAGTAAATTATGTGTCTCTATCAGACACGATCTCTTTAGGCATACCATGTAGTCTGAATATCTCCTTCATGAATATGATGGCGATATCTATTGCCTTGCAAGTCGATTTGACGGGGATAAAATGGGTGGACTTGCTCAATTTATCCACCACTACCATGATGGTGTCATTATGTTTGGTCAATGTTGGTAATCCGGTGATGAATTCCATGGAATTGGTTTCCCACTTCCATTCCGGGATTGGTAGAGGTTGTAAAAATCCTGTTAGGTGTCGGTATTCTGCTTTAACCTATTGGCATTCTAGGCACTTAGCTAAATAGTTAGCTATGTATTTCTTTAACCTAGGCCAATAGAATTGTTTCCTAGTGGCCATGATCATCTTTTGATATCCTAGGTGACCAGTATATGGTCTTTTATGTAGTTCATCCATTATGAACCTCTTCAAGTCGTCACAATATGGAATATACAATTTGTTTATGTAAATTAATAGACCTCCATCTATCATCTGGTAGCCTTCATACTTTATTCATGTGGGTTCTTGCTTCAAGTACGAGGTCATGGTCTGGAAGAATGTGTCGATTTCTTGTGCATTCCTGACTCTTTCTTTGACATTCATCTCGCAGGTGCTCACCACTGCCAGGTGAATTGTCTTCATACTTCTGTTAAGGGCATCAGCCACCTTATTTTCCTTTCCTTTAACATGTTTGATTTCAAAATCAAACTCACTAAGGAGGTCCATCCACCTAGATTGTCTAGCATTGAGCTTTGGTTGGTCAAACAGATATCGCAATCCATAGTGGTCTGTCATAAGTACAAATTTTCTTCCTAGGAGGTAATGTCTCCACATTTTTAAGGCGTGCACTATGGCGGCCATCTCTAGATCATGGGTCACATAGTTGACTTCATGCTCATTCAATTTTCGGGATTCATAGCAGACTATAATTCCTCCTTGCATAAGGACTCCTATAAGCCCTTCCTTACAGGCATTTGTGCACACGAGGAAGTCGTTTTCGGGATCAGCGATCTTCAACATGGGTGCATGGGTCAAAAGGTGTTTGTTGTTGGGTATTCTACCCTACGGACTAATAAGCTAGGGCTCTAAACTTATACGCAGAAAATGACCCTTAAGACTTAACTTTTATACAAATCAACTTACAATGATTTCTGAGGTCGGTCATCGTTCCACGATTCTGATCCTGGGCTCTTCCTCTTCTTTTTTGTCCTCCAACTGCTGCTTCTTGAGTTTCTCCTAAAGCTTGAGGCAAAGCTAAAGGGTTGGGACA
>ML869087.1:0-20597 GCA_009831015.1 Picea engelmannii | reverse complement strand
TCTTTACTTCACCTTCCCTCTGAAATTTGGCTTAGATATCCTTTGGTTACCTCACTCACTTGTATATATTCAATATTCTCAAGTGTGATTCAAGATGAGAGACCTTTGCCTCTTATTTATACTTTCATGTAGCTTCCTCAAGGGGTTACCTTCTAACCATCTTAACCCACTTTCTTTATTTTAGGGCTAACCCACTTCTAACCACTAGTCCACTTAGTAATTTCTCCCTTAACTTTATTATTTAAATAATTTCTTTTGTATCCACTTTGACTTATAGTACACTTATCACTTCACTTTATTATTTAAATTACCTTCTAACCATTTTAACCCACTTTCCTTATTTTAGGGCTAACCCAATTCTAACCACTTGTCCACTTAGTAATTTCTCCATTGACTTTATTATTTAAATAATTTCTTTTGTATCCACTTTGACTTATAGTACACTCATCACTTCACTTTATTATTTAAATAATTTCTTCCTTGCAACCAATTTGACTACTTTGACCTTTTGGGGCTTCTAGATGACTCATGAGGGTTCTCCAAATTCACATGGCCATAACTCTCTAACTGCGAGGTCTTATGTGACATGCCACATAGCATTGGAAATGGCATGACATGTACTATGCATATAGAATAGTCTTCCCTGCAAATATATCAAAAATCATACTATTATCCATCAAACAAACTTGGGTCCATTACCCAAACCTTTGTGCTACCAGAATTTGCTACTAGACTTTCTTCAAGGGTTGACATCAATGAAAACCAAACCAATTAATCAATAATCTCCCCCTTTGGAATTGATGGCAACAATCAGATGCAATATTGAAGTCATATCACTCATGCTCCCCTTGTGACCATTGCTCTCCCTAGAACCATGGCTCTGTTCTCTTTCTCCAAGCATTTACCTTTGCATCTAATAAATCTCTCCCCCTTTTTCATCAATACCAAAGGTATCTTTCCATCCAGGGCTGCTCCCCCTAACTGAACTATCCTTGGGGATACTCCCCATGAATGAACTCTTCCTGAAACTGATCCCCCAACCTGAATTTTCCTCTTTATGGTGCTTCCTAATGTAAATCTAAGACATAAAAGATAAGCATTCAAAAGCATTCATTTTGGAGTAGAAATTACTCCGAGTCTCTGGAGAAAATACTCAAAGGCTTCCCTTGGAAGCGGTTTTGTAAATATGTCTGCCACTTGTTCTTTTGTGCCCACATTTTCAACTCCGATGTTCTTCTCTGCAACCTATTCTTATAGAAAGTGATACTTTATTGGAATTTGCTTCGTCTTAGAGTGCATCATCGGGTTCTTTGAGATACCGATGGTGCTTGTATTATCACAATAGATTGGAATGGGCTCATCATACTTAACCTATATATCTGTCAAAGTTCATTTCATCCATAGAACCTGGGTACAACATCTTGTTGCTGCAATATACTCTGCTTCGGATGTAGATAAATATATCGATGATTGTTTCTTGCTTAGCCAATATACTAAACACTCACCCAAGTAGAAAACTGCTCCATTGGTGCTTCGTCAGTCATCAATGCAACCTGCCCAATCTGCATCTGTGTAGGCAATAAGTGATAGATCATTTCCTTTTGGATACCATAATCCAAACTCTTCTATTCCTTTGAGATATCTGAAAATCCTCTTTATTGCTAATACATGTGATTCCTTTGGTGCTGCTTGAAATCGTGCCACCTGTTCAACTACCTACATTACATCTGGTCTAGATGTTGTCACATATAGTAAGTTACCAATCATCGACATGTATTTCCTCTGGTATGTATACTTTGAATCATCATCTTTGCTCAACTTGCAACTGGTTTGCATAGGAGTGGTAACTGTTTTGCAATATTCAATTCTGAACCTCTTTAGCATTTTCTCTGATATACTTAGTTTGAGAAATAAAAATTCCTTGGTTGCTTTGACGTATGTGAAGACCCAAAAAGAAGGATAATTCTCCAAGTAATGACATTTCAAATTCATTCTGCATATCCTTTACAAATTCATGGCTTAACCTGTTATCAATACTTCCATAAATAATATCATCAATATAAACTTTAATTAATAAAATACCATCTTGAGTTATCTTAATGTAGAGGTGGTTGTCCACACTTCCTTTTCTGAACCCTTCCTATTGTAGATATATATCCAATCTAGAGTACCATGATCTAGGACCCAATTTTTCAATGTAGACTTCTTCTTCAAGTTCCCTGTTCAGAAAAGATGATTTCATGTCCATATTCGTCTATACTGTTCAAGACTATGCTACACAACTACCCCTAATTTTTACTCATATGTCACTATACTATGATGAAGTACTACTACAACTGATTAATATATCATATTGTACTTCTGCTAATTGAATGCATTGAATCTGTCTACTCAAATTCTGCAAGTTGCTCGAAGGATGGTTCTTTGGTCAGTCTCAGCTACCGCATAGAATTCCCTTGTCTATTATTCATATTATCTAAGAGTCTCTAAGCCAAATGGCTCAGAAAAATTCTTGCTCTGAAGTGTATTCATCGTCATCTTCATTAGTAGATTCATCATCTCTCTGAGCTCCAACTTATTTCTTTCTGTCTGTGGATTCATCTTTCACTACAGTGCCTGAAAGTACAATCTCTTGAACATGTTCCTTATTTACATGTCCTTCTCTTCTTTTAGTTATTTTCCAAATATTTTTGTATCTGACATCTTTCCTTTTTTCTGTAGAATTTTCTTCATCTCGTTTTATTTCCAATCTTGCGATCTCTTAGACTTGGTCTTTGTTCACCCGTTCTTCATGTTTTGAATAACCACTTTCAACATACCAACCATGCTTCTGTTGCTTATCTTGTAGAGCGTGTGTGCATTCTTCATTGCTATACTGATTCTGCTTTCTTATCCATGTTCTCTTTTGAGACTTCTGTTTGTGACTGTTGTTGTTCTGTTGTGGTTCTCTAGGAGGGACTGTCATTCTACAATATTTGGCCATGTGTCCAAAGTTATTTCACTTGTAGCATTCCACTTCAGTGCTCAATGATTCAAACTTGTTGTAGCTTCTTCTATGTGTTTCACTAGGCCTTCTTGGATAACCATTCATGTTCCTGCTATTAGATCTGCAATTTACAACTTTATGTCCAAAATTATTACATGCATAACATAAACCCAAAAATATAGTTTGATACCTGGGATTTGAAGATCTTTTGAAAGGAGTTACTCTTATGAATCCTTTTTCTTCCTAAGGCATATTTGTTTCTGTCGGTCATTGATTTTGAGATCTGAATCTCCTCGGTGGAGGAGCGTTCCTGTAATATTCCTTGTAGGTCTTCCTATCTCATTTGATTGTTTCTGCATAAATTTTTCGATATGTTTATTGTGCTGTTGATTTGGAGCTTGAGCCCTTTTGTGTCTAATTGTATCCAAGTTAGGACTTGTCATGATTAGGCCTTTGACTGCTGATAATGTCATCCAAAACTTTTGAGCTGTTCTGCATATTTTTCTTCTGAAGATCCTTTCTCAATGTGACAATCTCTGCTTCCAAATTTCCAATGATCCTGTCTCTTTCTTCTAACTGTTCTTTGAATGCTTCTTTAATTCTTTTATGTTCTTCTATTTGAACCTTAAATTCCATGATGATATGCTGTAGTTCTTGAGTGTATTCTTTCTTGTCTAGTTCTGCTTGTAACTTCTTGTTTTTCCTCTTTTCTCTTCTTGTAACTTCTATGGAAGTCAACAATTATTCCTCTTCATATTCTTCTTCGGTATCTTCTTTATCAGAGTCTTCTACTGTGATGAATATAACTCTTTCTATCTCATTGTCACTGACTTCATCTTCATCTAATGAGGATATGTCTTCTTTGGTGCATAAGATTTTCTTGAAAAATTTCTTTGTGGTTACTTGGCCTTTATATGTTTGTTTTCTATTTGAGTAATCTTCATCATTCCCCTTATTTTTCTTATGAGAAAATTTGTTAGCAAAATGAACAATACCATCACAATTAAATAAAATCAATGGAAGCTTACTTTTATATCTGCCGTTGGTTCCCTTGTTCAATCTCTTGACAAAATTGGCCATTTCTTCATCATCTTCCGAGATGTCACTACTGTTGCTATGTTTTTTTTCATTTTTCTTTCCCTTTTTCTTTGACCTTTTGGATGCTTTGAAAGATGCTTCTTTTATGTCTGGATTTTCCTATTCAGTTCTCATTTCATATGCTGTGAAGATTCCATGTAGTTCGTCCATGCTTATTGAGTCTAGATCTGTTCTTTCTTCTAGTGTTGATATCTTAGGATCAAATCTCATAGGAATATATCTTAGTATCTTTTGAACAATTATAGATTCTTTAATTTCTTCTCCCAATCCTATGATTGCATGTATTGTTTCATCGATTCGTAAGAAGTAAGCTGCAACATTCTCATCTTCCTTCATCTTTAGTTGTTCGAACTGACCTCTGTAAGTTTGAAGATTTGCTGCTTGGACTTCTGAATATCATTCATAAATATTTTGAAGTTTGTCCCAAATCTCTTTAGTGGATTTACAATGCATAACTTTGGTATATACTGATTCACCAGGACCATTCATAAGTGCATTTGTGGCTTTGGAATTATTTTGATTGAGTTTTATTGCTCTTTCACTTGTTGGCGGAACTGCTGGTTCTTTGTATCCATCTACTATAGATTGCCAAATTTCAAATCCATGTGCCTGTATATATGTTTTCATCCTTCTGCTCCACAATGCACACTTCTTTCCATCAAACTGTGGTATTCCATGTTTATACATCTTGTTTCTCTCCATGAACTACCTTTCAGTGGTTAAATTTATTCTTGAAGGAACCAACTTTGATACCAATTGTTGGATTACTAAGAGGGGGGGTGAATCAATAATAGAACAATAATCCTTTTTAACCACAAAATGAAAGTGTTATATCAATGTAGCATTATCATCCAATAGTTGCAGAATAAATAAACAATGAGCAAATGAGCAATCATACACATACACAATACACCACTGTTTTTACGTGGAAACCCAAAGCGAGAGAAAACCACCAAATTATTTTTCTTATATGTCTTTAAGAATTACATTCATTGGAAGCACCAATTTCCTTTGTTTTCCAACTGCAACTGGAAGGAGGCTCCAACCCCCTAGTTTCTCAGGCTACAACCTGAAGGAAGCTCTAACTCCCCAATTCTCTTACTACAACTAGAAGGAGGCTACAACCCCCTAGTTTCTCAGGCTACAACCTGAGGGAAGCTCCAACTCCCTAATTCTATGGCCACAACTAGAAGGATGCTACAACCCCCTATGTCCTTTGGCTACAACCACATGTCCTTGCCTCGTCCAACCGCCCTGATGTAGAAGTAGAATGATGGAACCACTGTCACACTATCACTGTGAGATATACTGCTGTAAACATGTACCAATCAACCTGTAGCAACCTGTACCAATAACATGTGCCAACATGTACCATACATCAACCTATACCTCAACCTATACCATAAAAAAATGCATCAACCATGCATCAAACCTGTACAAATAACTTGTCACAATAACCTGTCCAAACAACCTGTAATCAACCTATACCATAAACAAGTGCATCAACCATGCACCAAATTGTACCTCAACCTGTACCATCAACGAGTGCATCAATCATGCACCAAATATGTACCAAAAATGCATCAAATACACATAAACTATGACTCATCAAGATGTACCAAAAATCAACTATACACCTCATGTATGTGCCAACTCATCAACTANTTGTCTCAACCATGTACCCAACATGTACCTCAACCAAAATCCCTCATCAATTTCATCATCCAAATCTGATTTGTAACTCTTTAATAGACCTGGTGTATATGATCACATACCTACAAACCTTCCTTAACTTTAACAACAAGAGACTAACATTTTCATCAAACTTTACTTTAGTGTCACATGATTAATTTTTGATTAGTCAACAACCCTAACTTGCAATAATCATAACTATGTACCTGTAATGAATAAAGATATGAAAATAGTACACAATGTTATTCGGTGTCTTTTATGCAATTCCTCCAGGTTTCACTACTTGGAACTTCTCAGAAAATGAGTTATAGCAAAAATGACATACCTTGTTGAATTTTGGCTTATTCTAGAGAGCGAACTTGTAGAGCGTTCCCCGCATGGAATATTTGTTGTATGGATCTGAAAATGGCACACATAATACTACAGAATCTACTCAAACCAATACATTTGTTCTTACTGAATTTAGATCTATTATGAATAATTTATGATGTTTTTACCTGAAACACCTGTTTTAGACTAGTTTCAGGACTGGCCACAAACCCTATTTTCCACGTAGTGTAACTCCAAAAATACAACGACCCACAAGATGAAATTTTTATCATAGATACTTGAATATGTTTCCTCAATGACCTCCCAATTTCATGGTTTGAATCATTCTAGAATTTTTTTTATTGTGAAAATAGTGAGATGACCTGTAAATAACATACCTTAGAAAACATCATCAAAAGAATTTATCCTCCCTTGAATTTCGACCTTCTTTACTTCACCTTCCCTTTGAAATTTAACTTAGATATCCTTTTGTTACCTCACTCACTTTTAGATTTTCAATATGCTCAAGTGTGATTCAAAATGAGAGACCCTTGCCTCTTATTTATACTTTCATGTAGCTTCCTCAAGGGGTTACCTTCTAACCATCTTAACCCACTTTCTTTATTTTGGGGCTAACCCACTTCTAACCGCTTGTCCACTTAGTAATTTCTCCATTAAATTTATTATTTAAATAATTTCTTTTGTATCCACTTTGAATTATAGTACACTAATCACTTCACTTTATTATTTAAATTACCTTATAACCATCTTAACCCACTTTCCTTATTTTAGGGCTAACCCACTTCTAACCGCTTGTCCACTTAGTGATTTCTCCATTAACTTTATTATTTAAATAATTTTTTTTGTATCCACTTTGACTTATAGTACACTCATCACTTCATTTTATTATTTAAACAATTTCTTCTTTGTAACCACTTTGACTACTTTGACCTTTTGGGGCTTCTAGATGGCTCATGAGGGTTCTCCAACTTCACATGGCCATAAATAACTAACCGTGAGGAGTTATGTGACGTTCCACATACCACTGGAAATGGAATGACATGTACTATCCATATAGAATAGTCTTTCCTACAAATATACCAAAACTCATACCATTATCCATCAAACAAACTTGGGTCCATTACCCAAACCTTTGTGCTACCAGAATTTGCTACCAGACTTTCTTCAAGGGTTGACATCAATGACAACGAACCCAAATAATCAACATGTGCTACTGATAAGCCACCCACCTCCTCTACACCTCCACTTTCTATCCCTATTCAAATAGAGAATTTGATTTTCGACTCAGTGTTGTGCCAGCCCAGGAGCATAATTCAAAAGTTGATTTTTAATCCAAGTGCCCGCGCTACCCAAAAATACAATATTGTTGAATATTTGGCACAGGAACCTTGTGCTATGTCAATGCTCGAAGTTCTACAAAATTGTCCCATTCAACGTAGAACCTTGTTTTTATCCATTGGAGCAGTGGATCCAGAGACATCAAATATTATCATGTTTAATCTGGAATGTTTTAAACCAAGGCTCTCCCACCACCTTGCATTCCAAATTCATATCATCATTCATGGGAAAAATATCCATCATACTATTTTAGATGAAGGAGCCTCTACTTATGTCTTGTCTTTGTCATGTTGGAGAGCCATCGACTCTCCTGACATCAACCAATCTCAAACTACCCTTAAATCATTTGATGGACATGGTTTCACACATTATGAGATTTTACACTCCTTACCCATGGAAATAGGAGGAAAAATCGTTTCTATTGACGTAGAAGTGGTAGAAACACCTTTAGACTATAATATATTACTTGGTCATAATTGGTTTTATGCAATGACTATTTTCGCCTCTTCAGTTTTTGCCTATTGCAATTCCCTCATCAAGGGAAAATCATCACTAACGATCAACTAGACTAATGTACACCGGATATCTGCACCAACAATGCTAATAATATCCCTTTCCTGGGTCATTCCAATCTCAAGTATGAGAATGTGAGGGTAGGACTCCTCAAGTATTCATCACTCATGGGATTTTTTCCCTTGCTTGCCCTGATCTCCCACATCAAGTAGCCAGGATAAATATGCTTTTGGACACAGTGCAACGATACCCTAAATCATTATATCCGTGGGTAGTACCTATCCTGGATGAAATTGAATCACTAGGTGACACCATGCCACTTAGGTCAGTTGAGGTCGCATATGACGTGATTCAATTTGCCTCTTATTTTTTAGATTCTAATGACCAACATCTTGTGGCATCGGATCCTTACCCTCTACCATCCCAGATCAACTCCTCTCCATCCTCTCTAGATTATCTCTTACAAACATTTCCATCCATTGAGTCCATAATGGAGATTATGACTTTAGAAGAGTTACCATGGGAAGATTACCATCATCGGTCATCCTTCCTTCCAAATATAGATATAGTAGATACCAACATCAAATCCATCATTTCACCTGATATTGTCCAAAATACTCAGTCCCCCATTCTTACTCAAGATATTATCTCTGAGGGGAATATAGGGAACACAACACTAACCACTTCTATCGACATATTATTGAAACTTGGTCTCGTGGAAAATATTCAAATTGGCCAAAATTGCTCACCTAAAGAGATTACAACATACAAGACCTTATTTAAATAATTACATGATGTTTTCACATGGAGATATGATGAAATACCATGTATTGATCCCTCCGTTGTTATTAATGAGATCAAAACCTACCTTGGAGTCACACCTGTCCGGCAAAAACTTTTCCTGATGCACCCTAGAAATACTACGACCATTAAGGCAGAAGTTGAATTTTTTTTGAAAGATAAACTTATTTACCATCTACCACTAATGGACTGGGTATCCAACATTTTTTTGGTTAAGAAGAAACATGGAACTATTAGATTTTGTGTTGATTATAGGAACCTGAACAAGGCTTGTCCCAAGGAAAATTACCCCACTCTATCGACCAATTTATCGATAATTGTACCAAAATCATCATCTTTTCATTTATGGATGACTTTTCTAGCTATAACCAGATCGATATACTCCTGTATGACCAACACAAGACAACTTTCATATTCCCTTGGGGAACATTTGCTTATTGTAAGCTACCCTTTGGCATTAAAAATGATGGAGCTACTTTCCAGTAGGCCATGTCGTGTGCCTTTCACGATATCAATAATATTGTAGAACCTTACCTCAATGAATTACCCCCTCATTCAGCTTGTCGCGAGGATCACATTCAAAATATTAGAGCTGTTTTTCTTCGTTGTCACCACTACAATATTCATTTGAATCTGCACAAGTGAATTTTCTACGTTGAAACCAGAATACTTATGGGCTTCATTGTCTCCCACAATGGGATTAGGGTTGATCCTTTAAAGGTTGAGGCCATATTATCCTTACCTCCTCTGACAAACCTCCATCAACTTCAAATTTTGCAAGGGAAGGAAAACTTCTTATGCCATTTCATATGTAATTATGCGGAAATTACGAAAGGATTTATGCGTCTTTTGAAAACAGATGTCCCTTTCATCTCGGACGACCAAGCATGAATATTGTTTGATGATCTTAAATGTGCAGTATATGAGAGATTATATCCTTTACCTTGTCGAATCCATTTCCACCATTATAATGTTATTATTTCAAGAGGATGACAATGACTAATAACACATCATTTATTACCTAAGTAAGTGCCCTGCAAACCCTGAAATTCATTATTCACACATGGTGAAGTTGGAATTGGCAGTAGTAATTGTTGGTCAAATATTTCTCCATTACATTTTGCTTCGAAAAAATTAATCATTGCAGATTCTAACCCCATGTATCAAATATTGATACGTCAAGTAATGGGAGGAAAATACTCATGCTAGATTGCAATTCTCCAAGAATTTGATCTCAAATTTGAAAAATCAAAATTAAAGAAATTTCTGGTTTTCATCAAGCTTATGTGCGATCTTCCCCGAACCGATGAAGAAAATGTGACCATCGACTCTCTTCCTGACGAGTCGTTGTTCCTCATTAGTACATCTAACCTATGGTACAAAGATATCACTTTGTATTTCCAAACCCGAAACTTTCTGCCTGAACTATCTCATGAAGATCGTCGTCGAATTCTCCATCATGAGAAACATTACCTCATTATTGGCGACACTTTATATCACTGAGGTATTGACTCTATTTTATGAATATGCTTAACTCATGAAGAAGTTGAACGTGTTCTAAATGATTGTCACTCAATATCATGTGGTGGTAATATTTCTGGGATGCCTACATCCCAAAAAATCTTGTGTGCATGGTATTTCTGGCCCTCGATCTTCAAAGATTGTATATATGTCATTAAGAAATACTAACCCTATCAAGTTTTTCATCATAAAACACGCTCACATCTCACTCCACTTCATCTAGTAGTTGTCATCGACCCATTTGAAAAATGGGGTATCAAATTTATGCAATGTAAGACTACCTCAGTCGGGGGGCATGGGTATATTATAATCGCAGTTGACTATTTTACTAAATGGGATGAGGCTATGCCTACATTTACAGATGATGGAAAAAAATTGCATTATTCATTTTCAATAACATTATTACTAGATTGAGAGTCCCGAAAGCCATCGTTAGAGATCATGGTTCACACTTTCATAACCATATGATGGCTGTATTAAGCAGCAAATTGGGTTTTCATCATGAAAAATCATCCCCTTACTATCCCCAAGAAAATGGACAAGAAGAGGCTATTGATAAAGTCTTGAAAACCATGATCCAATGAATGGTGGGGGCACAAAAATAAAATTGGAACTCAAAAATTTTCTTGACACTTTGGGCTTATAGGACTTCCATCAAATCAGTGACTGGTTTTAATCCTTTCCAATTGGCTTATGGCCTAGAGGTAGTTTTACCGATTGAATGCGAAATTCCATTGCTCAAAATAGCCATCAAAATTCTTCCAAACACCTCTACCGGCGAGGAATGATTCTTAAATTTGATGAAACTCAATGAGACTCGTCATGATGCTGCTCTCACAAATGAGAAACACAAAAAGTGCATCAAGTCACAATATGATAAATCCTTCCAACCTCATGTATTTAAAGAAGGCAACATGGTTTTAGTCTATGACCGAGACCACGATAAACTGGCAGCATGTAAATTAGAACCCATGTGGCATGGCCCTTACATAGTGAAATGAGTGCTACAAAAAGGTGCATATAAGATAGTTGACTATGATGGAGTCCCATTAAAGGAGCCTTGGAATGGAATCTACCTCAAAAAGTACCATGCTTACGCTCATCCTCCATTTGTGATTTATATTTTAATGTACCATACTTTTGGTGTATTTTGGTTGTGGTGTGATTTTTTATTTTGCATGTAGGGTTTTGTTTCTCCTATGGCTCCTTATCCCACTTTGTGCTTGAATGCACAGATGTTGGCATCTTCTTTTGTATATGTTTTATTTGCGTGCGATGCTAGTCGATGTACCTAGAAATGTGCTTTTGCAGCTTGGGCAGTCTATTTCCCCACTGACGAGATAGTGAGTTCGGGAGGAGTTTTCCTTGGCCCTATGACAAACAATGTCACAAAAGATCTTGTCGTTATTGGAATTTTGACTGAGGCTTCGTCTTTTGACATATCTCACCTGATTTTTAATCTCGACTCTCAACTCGTGGTCTTCCAACTAAATCGTGTTTATTTCGTCTGTGATCCTACATTACTGTGTCTATACTTAAGGGTTCACCTCCTTGAAACATCATTTGATTATATTCAATATCATCATATACCAAGGGAGTTTAACAAATCGATTCACTCACGAATTTCATGTTAGACTGACATCTTACACATACATAAATCACAAATCATGTAAAAGCGCAAAAACAAAAATTATCATTCGATGGAACACTTAGGATAAACAACTGAAACAAAATCCATATATATATATATATATATCATAGATTTTTTTTTCTACATCATAAAACCCAAAAAGTACACAAGAGGAAAAAATGGGCTACATTGCCCATACATCATCGCAAAACTAGGACAAAACATGGGACTCTACTCATCATCATGTGGCACATTGTACTCATGATAACATACAACAACTCACACCACTCGGCGTAATAAATGGACAGTTCCCTCACGCACTCCTATTGTGTGCCTATGGAGGTGATAAGGAACCTCCTGCATCTGCATTGTAGGGCACCCATGGTGAGCCCCCTCAAGGTGGTTGTAGCCTCCTCACAACTTTTAACCTGAAATGAATGTTGTTCGTTGATCATGATCTTAGCTCGACAACTCGATCTGTCTGCGATGCTGCTTTGCCTTAGTTTAAATCCAATGACTCTTCTTCTTTGCTTATTCTATCCTTCCACTTTAAAGTGATCCAACGACTGTTGGGAATTTGGGTGTTTGAGATCTTAGCTCTTGCTTATCTTATTCTTCCACTTAAAGTGATCCAACGACTATCATAAATTCGGGTATTCGAGATCTCAGCCTTTTTTCCGTGCTTATCCTATCCTTCCACTCAACTTGATCCATCGATTGAGAATGGTCTCGGAGTAGATCGATGATTAGGGATGATTGTGGGGTCCCAACTAGCATGACATTTAAAACTATCGTCGAGCTCCACAATGGAAAACTACTCGTTGGTGTTGGAACTGATGCCAACCGTAGATCTATTGTCGAGTGACCATCGACGGTCGATGTAGATTGTGGAACCACAACTTGTGAGTGGTTTAATTCATCACCCAAGCTCCACAATTGAAGTTGTGCAATTGTTGGTGAGTCAATCACAGTCATCGATCTTTTAATCTATAAGATCTGACGATCCTGAATAATTGCGGGATTGGAAACAACATATAGTTTAATTCTCCCTTCGCACTACATAATCAATCCCTGCCCTTGATATTTCTTGCATATCTGACGGTCACAACTTGATCTAATCATTGACCAATCCTCCAATGGTCCTTAAGCCCATGGTCACTTATATGATCGACGTTCGTTACATGAGATGATCAACAACGTCAATTTCTTGATCGAACGACTACTGAGGCTTCTCACCATTTCCTGTGCACCGATCAACTTCTAAGTCTTTCCATCGATCCCGACGACATTCCTACAATGCGCTCTTCCTTCTGAGATTTGATATTCATTCGCTAATCCTCTTGAGATTTAATCTCTTCATACTATCTGAAATCCTCTTCTAACTATTATACTACATATATTTGTCATGAACTCTGCATACTGTTATACTGTTTGGCATCAATGAAAACACATTAATGACACTATGTCCAACAATCTCCCCCTTTGTCATTGATGGAAACACACTAACTTCATACACAATCTCCCCCTGTGATGATGCTTCTCTCCTCTGAATTTACTCCCCCCCTTTGAAATCAATGGCAGAGGGTTTCTCCTCCTATGATATGTCTGTCTATATGCTACTGATCAATATCTAAACTTTGGTAACTCCTCTTGCAATCATGCTCTGCCTGCCATAACTGAATAACTCCCCCTTTGTTTTGAAAAGGGTAGCTCTTCCTGACAAGGTATCTCCTCTTATTATCTCTATAGGATGTTATGTATATAATTTTGTACATCATAATTCTACTGCTGCGGATACTGTTGTCCTACTGGAAGACTACGCAATTGTAGCTCATATTTCAAACGACCCTTGGATTAGTCCATTGATTCTCATCGATATCTAGCTAGATGTATCCATCTCTATCCATGATACTTTTCTACTGTACATTGCTCTAAGGTCATCTGAGAAAGTTTATGCTATGCTTGTCACATGACTATAATTATTTTTGCAACAATTGACTTCACTCATGTTCACTTGTTCAATCTTTGCTATCCACATCTGTGAATGTCCTAGTTTATTGAAATTTGTTCTCTGATCTTCTATTACTACAAATTCATTTTTCTTCCATGTTTGATTTACTCTTCTTGTCATATTGTATGAGGCATTTCTCATTGACTATCTTATCAATTATGGGATTTGTGGACATATACACCACAACTATAACATCTCATAGTGTAACAATATGTAGCAATATGTCCAACACAATTGTAGTTCCAACATCTTATACCGTTGTTGAACCTACCAACTTGTTTTCTTCCATGATGCCTATAATCCAAGGCTTTATGACCATATTCATCACAAGAAAAACAATAACCATTAAAAACACTCTCATACCTCCTTTGATTCATCCATGAAAGTGTCTCTCTTCTAAACTTACTTTGAGGTGTATGAGTAGCTTCTGGATGTCTTCCTTGATATAATCTTCTAAATATTGTAGTGTTGCTTTCATTCTTTGAACATGAAGAACCTGCATCAGACCCGTCTTCACCTTTTACAAATGAAGGACTTGCATCAAGTTTCTTAGGATTACTAATATCTTCTTTGTTGTAGCCAAACCCAGATTTGTCATTTGGTGATCTCTGACTATCCAAGATCTCATCCAAGGTCATGGAGTTGTTCAAGAACTTGACTTGGGTGTTTGACTTCTCAACCTTCTTTCTAAGATTCACAACTTCTGCTTCCAACTTATGACACAATTCTACCCTTTTGCTCAACTGGTTCTTCACTACCTCCTCTCTTCTTTTGGCTTCTTCAAGTTGGGTTTTCAAATTGACATTGCTTTCTCTTAGTTCTTTTAGATCTGCAAGGTTTATGCAAAGTTCATCCTCTTCTTTCTTTTCTTCTTTTTCTTGATTGATTTCATTCTTTAATTTCTCAATCTCCTTTTCTTTTTCTTCTAGCTGAATATTTTGCTCAGATATGATTTTTTCATTGTCTTTGAGCATTTCCTTTATTTCCAAGATATGCTTTTGACTCTTTTCAAGAAAATCTTAGTGTAGTCATGAAGAAAACTATAGTCTGAATAATTACGGTCATAGTGGTATTCATAGAGACTCCAATACACCTTTTGTTTAGCCTTAGATAGTTTTTCTTCTACATCTTTCATGGGATAAATGCTAACAAAACATTCTTCTATTGTATCTAAATCTTCTTCTTTACTTGCAAGGGAGAACTCAATATCAACATTATTGCAATCTAAATATTGTGGAGATTCATTACCTTTATTGATGGCCGAGTCTTCCTCTTCATCCTTGATAGGAATGTCTTCCGTGTCTTCTCTTTTTGATTTGATACATCTTCTTGGGAGGATGAGCAGATTCTTGAGCATAGGAGTTTGCATTCTTGTCATCCTTCTGCTGCATAGTTGTTTCTTTGGAGGTATCACCACAACACATGTCATATTCTATATCAATCTAAGTAATAGGGCTTGATCCTTTAACCATGTGTACTTGGTCATATCCAAGGCCAGATTTGTTCGAGGGGAATCTTTGTAGACTGAGAATTTGATCAAGGGCTTCAGTTCCTTTCTTGAATTTTTCAATAGTCTTCAGTTGATCCTTGAGTCCAACAACTTCTTGTTTTAAATTATTGGCTTCTTCCATGCTAATGGATGCTTGTTGTATTGAACTGAGTAGCTCCTCTTGTGAGGACATTAGTTGTCTTTTTAAGGTCTGATTTTATTCCTCACTTTCTATCTGCTGTTGTTTGAGCTCTTCAAACTTTTGTTGCTCCTTATTAAGAGATTGTTCCAAGAATTCCAATATTTCTTGATCCAGTTGGACTTGGATTCTAAAGTCAACTATGATTTTCTCAAGTTATTTATTCTTTGAACCTTGTTTCCTCCTTTGCTCCAACATGAGATCCTTTAGTTGTTTACACCTTTGTTTATATTTTCTCAGTTCATCCAAAGCACACTCAAGCTCAGCTTCAAGATTGACTTCTGCTTCAATGTCTGAGTATTTTTCAAAAGAATCTTCATCACTAGAATTGTTGTAGACTGAACTTTGCTCTGATTGAAATGATTCATTTGACTTCTCATCTCAGTAGAGGTATTTTAATTTGTCCTAGAGTTCCTTTGTAGAGTTACATTCACCTATATTCTCTTTAACATCATCAGGTAATCCATCAAGGATTGTATTCATTGCCATTGAGTTACTTTTCTTGGCTTTCTTTTGATCTGGAGTCCTTACTCTGTTTGGTGGGAAGTAATCAATGATCATTGAATTCCATACATCATATCCCAATGCTTTTAGATAAGCTTCCATTCTTGTACTCCAAAATATGTATTCTTCTTTTCCAGGTATTGGAGTTTCATTCACAGTGTAAATCTTTTGTCCATCCATGTGTGCTTAATTTGATCTTCCTTTCAGTTTGTTAGACTATTCTTAAAGGAACCTTGCTCTCATAGCAATTGATGGAATATCCAACAATATTGAGGGGACGGGGGGTGAATCAATATTGCCTACTTTTTCTTATTAATTTCACCAATATTAATCACACACATTAATTATTCAATTAAGAAATATATGATGAACAACAAACCCTTATGAACACAAGATTTTATCGTGGAACCCAACAGGGAAAACCACCAACTCTTTTCTCATTAATAAATTGTTGTTTTACAAAACTGTTTTCAAGCTACAACTTGATGGAGAGACTTTCCCCAAGTTTCTTCAGCTACGACTGAAGGGATGTTGCCATACCCCATTTACCAACTACAACTGGAAGGAGGCTACGACCCCTAGTTTATCAGCTACCACTGAAAGGATGTTTCGACTGTTGGAAATATTGTCATTGATGTCAACAGTCGATATGATGATATGTTTTTAATGATGAATTACCACATATAAGATTGTCATTGATGTCAACAAGTATATCAGTTAGCAGAATATGTCAAACAATGTGCATATATCGAAAGCGTAAGCTCAGAAGGAGGAGCGAACAGGAGGAGCGAACAATATGAAAATCAAAGCTTAGAAGGGAAAACACAATACAGAAGCAATTCATGATTATTGTTGATCATGATAGGATCAACAATGTTCCTATGATAAAAGCTCAGGAGAATTAGTGACTAACTATCAGTGCATAAAAGAATGTACAAATAGTTATTAAATCTCAGGAGAGTTAGCGAATGAAGAGCTCTTTATAGTAGTATCGTTGGGATCGAAGGAAATATTGAGACGCTTAGCAGCCGTCCGATCAGAGTGAGAAGCTCAACAATCATTCGATCAAGAGGTTGACCATGTTTGATCATCTAAGTATAATGCACATTGGTCATGTGAGTGACCGTGGGCTTGAGGACCGTTTGAAGATCATAGCCATTAGATATGAAGGAGTGTGAGCCGTTGATTTGGCACTTTGAAATATCTTGAAATCGAGAATCAAAAGTTTGAAAGAGGGAGATTTTCCAAAGTCCCGATACACAAAATCACGATAAGATCTAAATCGTTGGATCATGTTAAAATGGAAGGACATGATAAAGCTACAAGAGATGCATCACATAATAGATCTCGATCGTCAAATCATCTGAAGTAAATCACAACCATCAGATTAAACCTGACTCCCGTCAGTCGTTGGATCCAGAGGACACATGGCGAGAGATCATCATTTCACTAACTCGCGAGCTGGAGAAGTCAAAGGTGAGAGTTGTAGGAACTCACGATATGCAAAGTCACGAAATGATTTGGATCGTTGGACTAAAGAGGATTGTGGATCGTTGATTTGAGAAGGACATGTAACATACCATGTCAGCAGACTACGTCAACAAGGACACATGGTGTAATCAGACAATGACAAGTGTCAAGCTGATTCAACATTTTAGATACATGTAGATCACGCATATGAGTGAAACGTGGCAGCTACTCGGCTTGTGACACATCATCAAGTGATGTAAGCAATTACTTCACTCCAGGAGTTTTTCTTCGGGAGTTTTTACCACTACACTCGCCCAATGTCCTGAAGTCCCGAAAGGCCGAAGGGCCAAAGTTGCGAAGGCCGAAGTGCTGAAAGGCTGAAGGGTCGAAGTCGCGAAGGCTGAAGTGTTGAAAGGATGAAGGGACGAAGTCGTGAAGAGCCGAAGTGCTGAAGGGCCAAAGTCACAAAGGCTTAAGTGCCGAAGTCGCGAAGGGCAGAGTCCCAAAGTCCCGAAGGATGAATTTCCGAAGTGGACACAATTTGTCCATTCTGAAGATCACTTCGGGAGCACTCTCGATCGTCAATATAATACAATGGAAGGATAGTATAAGCATAATAGATGAAGTCATGAATTAAATGGTGGCCGTTCATCTCAATGAATGATTAAGTCATAACCGTCGGATTTAACATTGAAAGGACGCGTGTAAGGTTAAAGCTGACCATTAATCTGTCTCCGCAAATATAAACGTGAATCATCCAATTGTTTTGGTGATATCATAATCGGGAGTTTTGTAATGTTGTAAGTCACGAAGACCCAAAGGTTGAAGTGCCGAAATCCTGTCAGCCGTCCATCCGATCAGAAGAGTGAATCGTGACCGTTAATTTGGTAAAGCGCTCAAGCACTCATCTAGGATTATCATCTGGTTACCGCCGATGGTCATATGATATAAAGAGATTTGAAAGGGAAGATTGCAATGCGTCGTCTAAATTTCTAAGCCTGTGGTTCTACACCATTGTTCATATGAAAATGGTTTGAAGGGTGCGCCTCATACAAATTTCATTCAACAGAGAATTACAAAAGAACAATACAGAGAATCGATAAATGATCGATTATGGTCTGTTGGTGAGCCTAGAACGTAACAAAAACATGAATACGATCTAATGAGTCGATCCATGTCTGTGATCAACTCATGACAAAAATAAAACGATACACAGTTATGATTGAAAAGAGAGTTAAATCATGAAAACATGAATAAAGAATAAAAAGGAAAAATGATATTAATTAAAGTTTAGATTATCATTTTAAATGAAAAGGTACAATGGTTCAAATAAAGGGACACGGTGTTTTAAATTTCACACCAATTTGAAGATTATATAAACGCGAAAAAGTGGTGAGAAGAAAGTGTCTCTGTGGTTGAGATTAGAAGATCAAAAACAAAAGCAGAGTCAAAGATGAAGAACTATTCATTCTAAGGTGCATGTCAATGTCTAATTGGAGATCAAGAATAGAAGAAGACAGAGCAGCAGTTATGCAATCCAGTACTTGATATAGAAGACCATACAAGCAGAGGCTGCAACAAACAAGTAGAAATTACAACAATGGCTGCATGAGTCAAATTCAGTGAAATACAAAAGAGAATGTATTGCATTACAAATTAAGGGTGGTTGGGTGGTGCAAGGGCAGGTTGGAGCCTGTAGGGGAGTTGCTGCTTCCTTGTCAGTTGTAGCTGACTAAACAGGGGGTTGAAGCCTCCTACTAGTTGGTGCTGGTGAATGAGGGTGTGGGTGCATCCTTCTAGTTGTAGCTGGTAAATGGGGTTTGGCATCATCCCTTCAATTGTAGCTGAAGAAACTTGGAGAATGTCTCTCCATCAAGTTGTATATTGAAAAATAGTTTTGTAAGAGAACATTTCATTAATGAGAAAAGAGTTGGTGGTTTTCCCTGTTGGGTTCCGCGATAAAATCCCGTGTTCATAAGAGGTTGTTGTTCATCATATATTGCTTAATTAAATAATTGAATATGTGTGCTTAATATGGATGAAGTTAAAAGAAAAAGTAGGCAATACTGATTCACCCCCCATTCTCAGTATTGCTGGATATCCCATCAATTAGTATCAGAGCCAAGGTTCCTTTAAGAAAAATATAACAAACTGAAAGGAAGATCAAATTAAGAACACACGGATGGACAAAAGATTTACACTGAGAATGGAACTCCAATACCTGGAAAAGCAGAATACATATTTTGGAGTACAAGAATGGAAAGTCATCTGAAGGCATTGAGACCTGATGAATGGAATTCAATAATCACTGATTACTTCCCACCAAGCAGAGTAAGGACTCCAACTTAAAAGAAAGCCAAGAAAAGTAACTTAATGGCAATGAATACAATCCTTGATGGATTACCTGATGATGTCAAAGAAAAGATAGGTGAATGTAACTCTGCAAAGGAACTTTGGGACAAAATAAAAAACCTCTACTCATATGAGAAGTCAAATGAAGCATTTCAATCATAACAAAGTTCAGTCTACAACAATTCTAGTGATGAAGATTCTTTTGAAGAATACTCAGACATTGAAGCAGAAGTCAATCTGGAAGCTGAGCTTGAAAGTGATTTGGACGAACTGAGAAAATATAAACAAAGATGTAAACAACTAAAGGATCAACTTAAGACTATTGAGAAATTCAAGAAAGGGACTGAAGCCCTTGATAAAGTTCTCAGTCTACAAAGATTTCCCTTGAACAAATTTGGTCTTGGATATGGCCACGCACACATAATTAAAGGATCAAGTCCTATTACTCAGATTGATGTTGAAGATGACATGTATAGTGATGATACCTCCAAAGAATCTGCTCATCCTCCCAAGAAGATGTATCAAATCAAAGGAGAAGACTCAACCATCAATAAAGGTAAATAATCTCCACAATCTTCTGATTTCAGTAATGTTGATATTGAATTCTCCCTTGCAAATAAAGAATAAATCATATCTGAGCAAAATATTTAGTTAGAAAACAAA
>WSFP011441112.1:0-20597 GCA_009831015.1 Picea engelmannii | reverse complement strand
TTTGTTTTCTAACTAAATATTTTGCTCAGATATGATTTATTCTTTATTTGCAAGGGAGAATTCAATATCAACATTACTGAAATCAGAAGATTGTGGAGATTATTTACCTTTATTGATGGTTGAGTCTTCTCCTTTGATTTGATACATCTTCTTGGGAGGATGAGCAGATTCTTTGGAGGTATCATCACTATACATGTCATCTTCAACATCAATCTGAGTAATAGGACTTGATCCTTTAATTATGTGTGCGTGGCCATATCCAAGACCAAATTTGTTCAAGGGAAATCTTTGTAGACTGAGAACTTTATCAAGGGCTTCAGTCCCTTTCTTGAATTTCTCAATAGTCTTAAGTTGATCCTTTAGTTGTTTACATCTTTGTTTATATTTTCTCAGTTCGTCCAAATCACTTTCAAGCTCAGCTTCCAGATTGACTTCTGCTTCAATGTCTGAGTATTCTTCAAAAGAATCTTCATCACTAGAATTGTTGTAGACTGAACTTTGTTATGATTGAAATGCTTCATTTGACTTCTCATATGAGTAGAGGTTTTTTATTTTGTCCCAAAGTTCCTTTGCAGAGTTACATTCACCTATCTTTTCTTTGACATCATCAGGTAATCCATCAAGGATTGTATTCATTGCCATTAAGTTACTTTTCTTGGCTTTCTTTTAAGTTGGAGTCCTTACTCTGCTTGGTGGGAAGTAATCAGTGATTATTGAATTCCATTCATCAGGTCTCAATGCCTTCAGATGACTTTCCATTCTTGTACTCCAAAATATGTATTCTGCTTTTCCAGGTATTGGAGTTCCATTCTCAGTGTAAATCTTTTGTCCATCCGTGTGTTCTTAATTTGATCTTCCTTTCAGTTTGTTATATTTTTCTTAAAGGAACCTTGGCTCTGATACTAATTGATGGGATATCCAGCAATACTGAGAATGGGGGGTGAATCAGTATTGCCTACTTTTTCTTTTAACTTCATCCATATTAAGCACACATATTCAATTATTTAATTAAGCAATATATGATGAACAACAACCTCTTATGAACACGGGATTTTATCGCGGAACCCAACAGGGAAAACCACCAACTCTTTTCTCATTAATGAAATGTTCTCTTACAAAACTATTTTTCAATATACAACTTGATGGAGAGACATTCTCCAAGTTTCTTCAGCTACAATTGAAGGGATGATGCCAAACCCCATTTACCAGCTACAACTAGAAGGATGCACCCACACCCTCATTCACCAGCACCAACTAGTAGGAGGCTTCAACCCCCTGTTTAGTCAGCTACAACTGACAAGGAAGCAGCAACTCCCCTACAGGCTCCAACCTGCCCTTGCACCACCCAACCACCCTTAATTTGTAATGCAATACATTCTCTTTTGTATTTCACTGAATTTGACTCATGCAGCCATTGTTGTAATTTCTACTTGTTTGTTGCAGCCTCTGCTTGTATGGTCTTCTATATCAAGTACTGGATTGCATAACTGCTGCTCTGTCTTCTTCTATTCTTGATCTCCAATTAGACATTGACATGCACCTTAGAATGAATAGTTCTTCATCTTTGACTCTGCTTTTGTTTTTGATCTTCTAATCTCAACCACAGAGACACTTTCTTCTCACCACTTTTTCGCGTTTATATAATCTTCAAATTGGTGTGAAATTTAAAACACCGTGTCCCTTTATTTGAACCATTGTACCTTTTCATTTAAAATGATAATCTAAACTTTAATTAATATCATTTTTCCTTTTTATTCTTTATTCATGTTTTCATGATTTAACTCTCTTTTCAATCATAACTGTGTATCGTTTTATTTTTGTCATGAGTTGATCACAGACATGGATCGACTCATTAGATCGTATTCATGTTTTTGTTACGTTCTAGGCTCACCAACAGACCATAATCGATCATTTATCGATTCTCTGTATTGTTCTTTTGTAATTCTCTGTTGAATGAAATTTGTATGAGGCGCACCCTTCAAACCATTTTCATATGAACAATGGTGTAGAACCACAGGCTTAGAAATTTAGACGACGCATTGCAATCTTCCCTTTCAAATCTCTTTATATCATATGACCATCGGCGGTAACCAGATGATAATCCTAGATGAGTGCTTGAGCGCTTTACCAAATTAACGGTCACGATTCACTCTTCTGATCGGATGGACGGCTGACAGGATTTCGGCACTTCAACCTTTGGGTCTTCGTGACTTACAACATTACAAAACTCCCGATTATGATATCACCAAAACAATTGGATGATTCACGTTTATATTTGCGGAGACAGATTAATGGTCAGCTTTAACCTTACACGCGTCCTTTCAATGTTAAATCCGACGGTTATGACTTAATCATTCATTGAGATGAACGGCCACCATTTAATTCATGACTTCATCTATTATGCTTATACTATCCTTCCATTGTATTATATTGACGATCGAGAGTGCTCCCGAAGTGATCTTCAGAATGGACAAATTGTGTCCACTTCGGAAATTCATCCTTCGGGACTTTGGGACTCTGCCCTTCGCGACTTCGGCACTTAAGCCTTTGTGACTTTGGCCCTTCAGCACTTCGGCTCTTCACGACTTCGTCCCTTCATCCTTTCAACACTTCAGCCTTCGCGACTTCGACCCTTCAGCCTTTCAGCACTTCGGCCTTCGCAACTTTGGCCCTTCGGCCTTTCGGGACTTCAGGACATTGGGCGAGTGTAGTGGTAAAAACTCCCGAAGAAAAACTCCTGGAGTGAAGTAATTGCTTACATCACTTGATGATGTGTCACAAGCCGAGTAGCTGCCACGTTTCACTCATATGCGTGATCTACATGTATCTAAAATGTTGAATCAGCTTGACACTTGTCATTGTCTGATTACACCATGTGTCCTTGTTGACGTAGTCTGCTGACATGGTATGTTACATGTCCTTCTCAAATCAACGATCCACAATCCTCTTTAGTCCAACGATCCAAATCATTTCGTGACTTTGCATATCGTGAGTTCCTACAACTCTCACCTTTGACTTCTCCAGCTCGCGAGTTAGTGAAATGATGATCTCTCGCCATGTGTCCTCTGGATCCAACGACTGACGGGAGTCAGGTTTAATCTGATGGTTGTGATTTACTTCAGATGATTTGACGATCGAGATCTATTATGTGATGCATCTCTTGTAGCTTTATCATGTCCTTCCATTTTAACATGATCCAACGATTTAGATCTTATCGTGATTTTGTGTATCGGGACTTTGGAAAATCTCCCTCTTTCAAACTTTTGATTCTCGATTTCAAGATATTTCAAAGTGCCAAATCAACGGCTCACACTCCTTCATATCTAATGGCTATGATCTTCAAACGGTCCTCAAGCCCACGGTCACTCACATGACCAATGTGCATTATACTTAGATGATCAAACATGGTCAACCTCTTGATCGAATGATTGTTGAGCTTCTCACTCTGATCGGACGGCTGCTAAGCGTCTCAATATTTCCTTCGATCCCAACGATACTACTATAAAGAGCTCTTCATTCGCTAACTCTCCTGAGATTTAATAACTATTTGTACATTCTTTTATGCACTGATAGTTAGTCACTAATTCTCCTGAGCTTTTATCATAGGAACATTGTTGATCCTATCATGATCAACAATAATCATGAATTGCTTCTGTATTGTGTTTTCCCTTCTAAGCTTTGATTTTCATATTGTTCGCTCCTCCTGTTCGCTCCTCCTTCTGAGCTTACGCTTTCGATATATGCACATTGTTTGACATATTCTGCTAACTGATATACTTGTTGACATCAATGACAATCTTATATGTGGTAATTCATCATTAAAAACATATCATCATATCGACTGTTGACATCAATGACAATATTTCCAACAGTCGAAACATCCTTTCAGTGGTAGCTGATAAACTAGGGGTCGTAGCCTCCTTCCAGTTGTAGTTGGTAAATGGGGTATGGCAACATCCCTTCAGTCGTAGCTGAAGAAACTTGGGGAAAGTCTCTCCATCAAGTTGTAGCTTGAAAACAGTTTTGTAAAACAACAATTTATTAATGAGAAAAGAGTTGGTGGTTTTCCCTGTTGGGTTCCACGATAAAATCTTGTGTTCATAAGGGTTTGTTGTTCATCATATATTTCTTAATTGAATAATTAATGTGTGTGATTAATATTGGTGAAATTAATAAGAAAAAGTAGGCAATATTGATTCACCCCCCGTCCCCTCAATATTGTTGGATATTCCATCAATTGCTATGAGAGCAAGGTTCCTTTAAGAATAGTCTAACAAACTGAAAGGAAGATCAAATTAAGCACACATGGATGGACAAAAGATTTACACTGTGAATGAAACTCCAATACCTGGAAAAGAAGAATACATATTTTGGAGTACAAGAATGGAAGCTTATCTAAAAGCATTGGGATATGATGTATGGAATTCAATGATCATTGATTACTTCCCACCAAACAGAGTAAGGACTCCAGATCAAAAGAAAGCCAAGAAAAGTAACTCAATGGCAATGAATACAATCCTTGATGGATTACCTGATGATGTTAAAGAGAATATAGGTGAATGTAACTCTACAAAGGAACTCTAGGACAAATTAAAATACCTCTACTGAGATGAGAAGTCAAATGAATCATTTCAATCAGAGCAAAGTTCAGTCTACAACAATTCTAGTGATGAAGATTCTTTTGAAAAATACTCAGACATTGAAGCAGAAGTCAATCTTGAAGCTGAGCTTGAGTGTGCTTTGGATGAACTGAGAAAATATAAACAAAGGTGTAAACAACTAAAGGATCTCATGTTGGAGCAAAGGAGGAAACAAGGTTCAAAGAATAAATAACTTGAGAAAATCATAGTTGACTTTAGAATCCAAGTCCAACTGGATCAAGAAATATTGGAATTCTTGGAACAATCTCTTAATAAGGAGCAACAAAAGTTTGAAGAGCTCAAACAACAGCAGATAGAAAGTGAGGAATAAAATCAGACCTTAAAAAGACAACTAATGTCCTCACAAGAGGAGCTACTCAGTTCAATACAACAAGCATCCATTAGCATGGAAGAAGCCAATAATTTAAAACAAGAAGTTGTTGGACTCAAGGATCAACTGAAGACTATTGAAAAATTCAAGAAAGGAACTGAAGCCCTTGATCAAATTCTCAGTCTACAAAGATTCCCCTCGAACAAATCTGGCCTTGGATATGACCAAGTACACATGGTTAAAGGATCAAGCCCTATTACTTAGATTGATATAGAATATGACATGTGTTGTGGTGATACCTCCAAAGAAACAACTATGCAGCAGAAGGATGACAAGAATGCAAACTCCTATGCTCAAGAATCTGCTCATCCTCCCAAGAAGATGTATCAAATCAAAAAGAGAAGACACGGAAGACATTCCTATCAAGGATGAAGAGGAAGACTCGGCCATCAATAAAGGTAATGAATCTCCACAATATTTAGATTGCAATAATGTTGATATTGAGTTCTCCCTTGCAAGTAAAGAAGAAGATTTAGATACAATAGAAGAATGTTTTGTTAGCATTTATCCCATGAAAGATGTAGAAGAAAAACTATCTAAGGCTAAACAAAAGGTGTATTGGAGTCTCTATGAATACCACTATGACCGTAATTATTCAGACTATAGTTTTCTTCATGACTACACTAAGATTTTCTTGAAAAGAGTCAAAAGCATATCTTGGAAATAAAGGAAATGCTCAAAGACAATGAAAAAATCATATCTGAGCAAAATATTCAGCTAGAAGAAAAAGAAAAGGAGATTGAGAAATTAAAGAATGAAATCAATCAAGAAAAAGAAGAAAAGAAAGAAGAGGATGAACTTTGCATAAACCTTGCAGATCTAAAAGAACTAAGAGAAAGCAATGTCAATTTGAAAACCCAACTTGAAGAAGCCAAAAGAAGAGAGGAGGTAGTGAAGAACCAGTTGAGCAAAAGGGTAGAATTGTGTCATAAGTTGGAAGCAGAAGTTGTGAATCTTAGAAAGAAGGTTGAGAAGTCAAACACCCAAGTCAAGTTCTTGAACAACTCCATGACCTTGGATGAGATCTTGGATAGTCAGAGATCACCAAATGACAAATCTGGGTTTGGCTACAACAAAGAAGATATTAGTAATCCTAAGAAACTTGATGCAAGTCCTTCATTTGTAAAAGGTGAAGACGGGTCTGATGCAGGTTCTTCATGTTCAAAGAATGAAAGCAACACTACAATATTTAGAAGATTATATCAAGGAAGACATCCAGAAGCTACTCATACACCTCAAAGTAAGTTTAGAAGAGAGACACTTTCATGGATGAATCAAAGGAGGTATGAGAGTGTTTTTAATGGTTATTGTTTTTCTTGTGATGAATATGGTCATAAAGCCTTGGATTATAGGCATCATGGAAGAAAACAAGTTGGTAGGTTCAACAACGGTATAAGATGTTGGAACTACAATTGTGTTGGACATATTGCTACATATTGTTACACTATGAGATGTTATAGTTGTGGTGTATATGTCCACAAATCCCATAATTGATAAGATAGTCAATGAGAAATGCCTCATACAATATGACAAGAAGAGTAAATCAAACATGGAAGAAAAATGAATTTGTAGTAATAGAAGATCAGAGAACAAATTTCAATAAACTAGGACATTCACAGATGTGGATAGCAAAGATTGAACAAGTGAACATGAGTGAAGTCAATTGTTGCAAAAATAATTATAGTCATGTGACAAGCATAGCATAAACTTTCTCAGATGACCTTAGAGCAATGTACAGTAGAAAAGTATCATGGATAGAGATGGATACATCTAGCTAGATATCGATGAGAATCAATGGACTAATCCAAGGGTCGTTTGAAATATGAGCTACAATTGCGTAGTCTTCCAGTAGGACAACAGTATCCGCAGCAGTAGAATTATGATGTACAAAATTATATACATAACATCCTATAGAGATAATAAGAGGAGATACCTTGTCAGGAAGAGCTACCCTTTTCAAAACAAAGGGGGAGTTATTCAGTTATGGCAGGCAGAGCATGATTGCAAGAGGAGTTACCAAAGTTTAGATATTGATCAGTAGCATATAGACAGACATATCATAGGAGGAGAAACCCTCTGCCATTGATTTCAAAGGGGGGGAGTAAATTCAGAGGAGAGAAGCATCATCACAGGGGGAGATTGTGTATGAAGTTAGTGTGTTTCCATCAATGACAAAGGGGGAGATTGTTGGACATAGTGTCATTAATGTGTTTTCATTGATGCCAAACAGTATAACAGTATGCAGAGTTCATGACAAATATATGTAGTATAATAGTTAGAAGAGGATTTCAGATAGTATGAAGAGATTAAATCTCAAGAGGATTAGCGAATGAATATCAAATCTCAGAAGGAAGAGCGCATTGTAGGAATGTCGTCGGGATCGATGGAAAGACTTAGAAGTTGATCGGTGCACAGGAAATGGTGAGAAGCCTCAGTAGTCGTTCGATCAAGAAATTGACGTTGTTGATCATCTCATGTAACGAACGTCGATCATATAAGTGACCATGGGCTTAAGGACCATTGGAGGATTGGTCAATGATTAGATCAAGTTGTGACCGTCAGATATGCAAGAAATATCAAGGGCAGGGATTGATTATGTAGTGCGAAGGGAGAATTAAACTATATGTTGTTTCCAATCCCGCAATTATTCAGGATCGTCAGATCTTATAGATTAAAAGATCGATGACTGTGATTGACTCACCAACAATTGCACAACTTCAATTGTGGAGCTTGGGTGATGAATTAAACCACTCACAAGTTGTGGTTCCACAATCTACATCGACCGTCGATGGTCACTCGACAATAGATCTACGGTTGGCATCAGTTCCAACACCAACGAGTAGTTTTCCATTGTGGAGCTCGACGATAGTTTTAAATGTCATGCTAGTTGGGACCCCACAATCATCCCTAATCATCGATCTACTCCGAGACCATTCTCAATCGATGGATCAAGTTGAGTGGAAGGATAGGATAAGCACGGAAAAAAGGCTGAGATCTCGAATACCCGAATTTATGATAGTCGTTGGATCACTTTAAGTGGAAGAATAAGATAAGCAAGAGCTAAGATCTCAAACACCCAAATTCCCAACAGTCGTTGGATCACTTTAAAGTGGAAGGATAGAATAAGCAAAGAAGAAGAGTCATTGGATTTAAACTAAGGCAAAGCAGCATCGCAGACAGATCGAGTTGTCGAGCTAAGATCATGATCAACGAACAACATTCATTTCAGGTTAAAAGTTGTGAGGAGGCTACAACCACCTTGAGGGGGCTCACCATGGGTGCCCTACAATGCAGATGCAGGAGGTTCCTTATCACCTCCATAGGCACACAATAGGAGTGCGTGAGGGAACTGTCCATTTATTACGCCGAGTGGTGTGAGTTGTTGTATGTTATCATGAGTACAATGTGCCACATGATGATGAGTAGAGTCCCATGTTTTGTCCTAGTTTTGCGATGATGTATGGGCAATGTAGCCCATTTTTTCCTCTTGTGTACTTTTTGGGTTTTATGATGTAGAAAAAAAAATCTATGATATATATATATATATATATGGATTTTGTTTCAGTTGTTTATCCTAAGTGTTCCATCGAATGATAATTTTTGTTTTTGCGCTTTTACATGATTTGTGATTTATGTATGTGTAAGATGTCAGTCTAACATGAAATTCGTGAGTGAATCGATTTGTTAAACTCCCTTGGTATATGATGATATTGAATATAATCAAATGATGTTTCAAGGAGGTGAACCCTTAAGTATAGACACAGTAATGTAGGATCACAGACGAAATAAACACGATTTAGTTGGAAGACCACGAGTTGAGAGTCGAGATTAAAAATCAGGTGAGATATGTCAAAAGACGAAGCCTCAGTCAAAATTCCAATAACGACAAGATCTTTTGTGACATTGTTTGTCATAGGGCCAAGGAAAACTCCTCCCGAACTCACTATCTCGTCAGTGGGGAAATAGACTGCCCAAGCTGCAAAAGCACATTTCTAGGTACATCGACTAGCATCGCACGCAAATAAAACATATACAAAAGAAGATGCCAACATCTGTGCATTCAAGCACAAAGTGGGATAAGGAGCCATAGGAGAAACAAAACCCTACATGCAAAATAAAAAATCACACCACAACCAAAATACACCAAAAGTATGGTACATTAAAATATAAATCACAAATGGAGGATGAGCGTAAGCATGGTACTTTTTGAGGTAGATTCCATTCCAAGGCTCCTTTAATGGGACTCCATCATAGTCAACTATCTTATATGCACCTTTTTGTAGCACTCATTTCACTATGTAAGGGCCATGCCACATGGGTTCTAATTTACATGCTGCCAGTTTATCGTGGTCTCGGTCATAGACTAAAACCATGTTGCCTTCTTTAAATACATGAGGTTGGAAGGATTTATCATATTGTGACTTGATGCACTTTTTGTGTTTCTCATTTGTGAGAGCAGCATCATGACGAGTCTCATTGAGTTTCATCAAATTTAAGAATCATTCCTCGCCGGTAGAGGTGTTTGGAAGAATTTTGATGGCTATTTTGAGCAATGGAATTTCGCATTCAATCGGTAAAACTACCTCTAGGCCATAAGCCAATTGGAAAGGATTAAAACCAGTCACTGATTTGATGGAAGTCCTATAAGCCCAAAGTGTCAAGAAAATTTTTGAGTTCCAATTTTATTTTTGTGCCCCCACCATTCATTGGATCATGGTTTTCAAGACTTTATCAATAGCCTCTTCTTGTCCATTTTCTTGGGGATAGTAAGGGGATGATTTTTCATGATGAAAACCCAATTTGCTGCTTAATACAGCCATCATATGGTTATGAAAGTGTGAACCATGATCTCTAACGATGGCTTTCGGGACTCTCAATCTAGTAATAATGTTATTGAAAATGAATAATGCAATTTTTTTCCATCATCTGTAAATGTAGGCATAGCCTCATCCCATTTAGTAAAATAGTCAACTGCGATTATAATATACCCATGCCCCCCGACTGAGGTAGTCTTACATTGCATAAATTTGATACCCCATTTTTCAAATGGGTCGATGACAACTACTAGATGAAGTGGAGTGAGATGTGAGCGTGTTTTATGATGAAAAACTTGATAGGGTTAGTATTTCTTAATGACATATATACAATCTTTGAAGATCGAGGGCCAGAAATACCATGCACACAAGATTTTTTGGGATGTAGGCATCCCAGAAATATTACCACCACATGATATTGAGTGACAATCATTTAGAACACGTTCAACTTCTTCATGAGTTAAGCATATTCATAAAATAGAGTCAATACCTCAGTGATATAAAGTGTCGCCAATAATGAGGTAATGTTTCTCATGATGGAGAATTCGACGACGATCTTCATGAGATAGTTCAGGCAGAAAGTTTCGGGTTTGGAAATACAAAGTGATATCTTTGTACCATAGGTTAGATGTACTAATGAGGAACAACGACTCGTCAGGAAGAGAGTCGATGGTCACATTTTCTTCATCGGTTCGGGGAAGATCGCACATAAGCTTGATGAAAACCAGAAATTTCTTTAATTTTGATTTTTCAAATTTGAGATCAAATTCTTGGAGAATTGCAATCTAGCATGAGTATTTTCCTCCCATTACTTGACGTATCAATATTTGATACATGGGGTTAGAATCTGCAATGATTAATTTTTTCGAAGCAAAATGTAATGGAGAAATATTTGACCAACAATTACTACTGCCAATTCCAACTTCACCATGTGTGAATAATGAATTTCAGGGTTTGCAGGGCACTTACTTAGGTAATAAATGATGTGTTATTAGTCATTGTCATCCTCTTGAAATAATAACATTATAATGGTGGAAATGGATTCGACAAGGTAAAGGATATAATCTCTCATATACTGCACATTTAAGATCATCAAACAATATTCATGCTTGGTCGTCCGAGATGAAAGGGACATCTGTTTTCAAAAGACGCATAAATCCTTTCGTAATTTCCGCATAATTACATATGAAATGGCATAAGAAGTTTTCCTTCCCTTGCAAAATTTGAAGTTGATGGAGGTTTGTCAGAGGAGGTAAGGATAATATGGCCTCAACCTTTAAAGGATCAACCCTAATCCCATTGTGGGAGACAATGAAGCCCATAAGTATTCTGGTTTCAACGTAGAAAATTCACTTGTGCAGATTCAAATGAATATTGTAGTGGTGACAACGAAGAAAAACAGCTCTAATATTTTGAATGTGATCCTCGCGACAAGCTGAATGAGGGGGTAATTCATTGAGGTAAGGTTCTACAATATTATTGATATCGTGAAAGGCACACGACATGGCCTACTGGAAAGTAGCTCCATCATTTTTAATGCCAAAGGGTAGCTTACAATAAGCAAATGTTCCCCAAGGGAATATGAAAGTTGTCTTGTGTTGGTCATACAGGAGTATATCGATCTGGTTATAGCTAGAAAAGTCATCCATAAATGAAAAGATGATGATTTTGGTACAATTATCGATAAATTGGTCGATAGAGTGGGGTAATTTTCCTTGGGACAAGCCTTGTTCAGGTTCCTATAATCAACACAAAATCTAATAGTTCCATGTTTCTTCTTAACCAAAAAAATGTTGGATACCCAGTCCATTAGTGGTAGATGGTAAATAAGTTTATCTTTCAAAAAAAATTCAACTTCTGCCTTAATGGTCGTAGTATTTCTAGGGTGCATCAGGAAAAGTTTTTGCCGGACAGGTGTGACTCCAAGGTAGGTTTTGATCTCATTAATAACAACGGAGGGATCAATACATGGTATTTCATCATATCTCCATGTGAAAACATCATGTAATTATTTAAATAAGGTCTTGTATGTTGTAATCTCTTTAGGTGAGCAATTTTGGCCAATTTGAATATTTTCCACGAGACCAAGTTTCAATAATATGTCGATAGAAGTGGTTAGTGTTGTGTTCCCTATATTCCCCTCAGAGATAATATCTTGAGTAAGAATGGGGGACTGAGTATTTTGGACAATATCAGGTGAAATGATGGATTTGATGTTGGTATCTACTATATCTATATTTGGAAGGAAGGATGACCGATGATGGTAATCTTCCCATGGTAACTCTTCTAAAGTCATAATCTCCATTATGGACTCAATGGATGGAAATGTTTGTAAGAGATAATCTAGAGAGGATGGAGAGGAGTTGATCTGGGATGGTAGAGGGTAAGGATCCGATGCCACAAGATGTTGGTCATTAGAATCTAAAAAATAAGAGGCAAATTGAATCACGTCATATGCGACCTCAACTGACCTAAGTGGCATGGTGTCACCTAGTGATTCAATTTCATCCAGGATAGGTACTACCCACGGATATAATGATTTAGGGTATCGTTGCACTGTGTCCAAAAGCATATTTATCCTGGCTACTTGATGTGGGAGATCAGGGCAAGCAAGGGAAAAAATCCCATGAGTGATGAATACTTGAGGAGTCCTACCCTCACATTCTCATACTTGAGATTGGAATGACCCAGGAAAGGGATATTATTAGCATTGTTGGTGCAGATATCCGGTGTACATTAGTCTAGTTGATCGTTAGTGATGATTTTCCCTTGATGAGGGAATTGCAATAGGCAAAAACTGAAGAGGCGAAAATAGTCATTGCATAAAACCAATTATGACCAAGTAATATATTATAGTCTAAAGGTGTTTCTACCACTTCTACGTCAATAGAAACGATTTTTCCTCCTATTTCCATGGGTAAGGAGTGTAAAATCTCATAATGTGTGAAACCATGTCCATCAAATGATTTAAGGGTAGTTTGAGATTGGTTGATGTCAGGAGAGTCGATGGCTCTCCAACATGACAAAGACAAGACATAAGTAGAGGCTCCTTCATCTAAAATAGTATGATGGATATTTTTCCCATGAATGATGATATGAATTTGGAATGCAAGGTGGTGGGAGAGCCTTGGTTTAAAACATTCCAGATTAAACATGATAATATTTGATGTCTCTGGATCCACTGCTCCAATGGATAAAAACAAGGTTCTACGTTGAATGGGACAATTTTGTAGAACTTCGAGCATTGACATAGCACAAGGTTCCTGTGCCAAATATTCAACAATATTGTATTTTTGGGTAGCGCGGGCACTTGGATTAAAAATCAACTTTTGAATTATGCTCCTGGGCTGGCACAACACTGAGTCGAAAATCAAATTCTCTATTTGAATAGGGATAGAAAGTGGAGGTGTAGAGGAGGTGGGTGGCTTATCAGTAGCACATGTTGATTATTTGGGTTCGTTGTCATTGATGTCAACCCTTGAAGAAAGTCTGGTAGCAAATTCTGGTAGCACAAAGGTTTGGGTAATGGACCCAAGTTTGTTTGATGGATAATGGTATGAGTTTTGGTATATTTGTAGGAAAGACTATTCTATATGGATAGTACATGTCATTCCATTTCCAGTGGTATGTGGAACGTCACATAACTCCTCACGGTTAGTTATTTATGGCCATGTGAAGTTGGAGAACCCTCATGAGCCATCTAGAAGCCCCAAAAGGTCAAAGTAGTCAAAGTGGTTACAAAGAAGAAATTGTTTAAATAATAAAATGAAGTGATGAGTGTACTATAAGTCAAAGTGGATACAAAAAAAATTATTTAAATAATAAAGTTAATGGAGAAATCACTAAGTGGACAAGCGGTTAGAAGTGGGTTAGCCCTAAAATAAGGAAAGTGGGTTAAGATGGTTATAAGGTAATTTAAATAATAAAGTGAAGTGATTAGTGTACTATAATTCAAAGTGGATACAAAAGAAATTATTTAAATAATAAATTTAATGGAGAAATTACTAAGTGGACAAGCGGTTAGAAGTGGGTTAGCCCTAAAATAAAGAAAGTGGGTTAAGATGGTTAGAAGGTAACCGCTTGAGGAAGCTACATGAAAGTATAAATAAGAGGCAAGGGTCTCTCATTTTGAATCACACTTGAGCATATTGAAAATCTAAAAGTGAGTGAGGTAACAAAAGGATATCTAAGTTGAATTTCAAAGGGAAGGTGAAGTAAATAAGGTCGAAATTCAAGGGAGGATAAATTATTTTGATGATGTTTTCTAAGGTATGTTATTTACAGGTCATCTCACTATTTTCACAATAAAAAAAATTCTAGAATGATTCAAACCATGAAATTGGGAGGTCGTTGAGGAAACATATTCAAGTAGCTATGATAAAAATTTCATCTTATGGGTCGTTGTATTTTTGGAGTTACACTACGTGGAAAATAGGGTTTGTGGCCAGTCCTGAAACTAGTCTAAAACATGTGTTTCAGGTAAAAACGTCATAACTTCTTCATAATAGATCTAAATTCAGTAAGAAAAAATGTATTGGTTTGAGTAGATTCTATAGTATTATGTGTGCCATTTTCAGATCCATACAACAAATATTCCATGCGGGGAACGCTCTACAAGTTCTCTCTCTAGAATAAGCCAAAATTCAACAAGGTATGTCATTTTTGCTATAACTCATTTTCTGAGAAGTTCCAAGTAGTGAAACCTGGAGGAATTTCACAAAAGACACTGAATAACATTGTGTACTATTTTCAAATCTTTATTCATTACAGGGACATAGTTATGATTATTGCAAGTTAGGGTTGTTGACTAATCCAAAATTAGTCATGTGACACTAAAGTAAAGTTTGATGAAAATGTTAGTCTCTTGTTGTTAAAGTTAAGGAAGGTTTGTAGGTATGTGATCATATACACCAGGTCTATTAAAGAGTTACAAATCAGATTTGGATGATGAAATTGATGAGGGATTTTGGTTGAGGTACATGTTGGGTACATGGTTGAGACAACTAGTTGATGAGTTGGCACATACATGAGGTGTATAGTTGATTTTTGGTACATCTTGATGAGTCATAGTTTATGTGTATTTGATGCATTTTTGGTACATATTTGGTGCATGATTGATGCACTCGTTGATGGTACAGGTTGAGGTACAATTTGGTGCATGGTTGATGCACTTGTTTATGGTATAGGTTGATTACAGGTTGTTTGGACAGGTTATTGTGACAAGTTATTTGTACAGGTTTGATGCATGGTTGATGCATTTTTTTATGGTATAGGTTGAGGTATAGGTTGATGTATGGTACATGTTGGCACATGTTATTGGTACAGGTTGCTACAGGTTGATTGGTACATGTTTACAGCAGTATATCTCACAGTGATAGTGTGACAGTGGTTCCATCATTCTACTTCTACATCAGGGCGGTTGGACGAGGCAAGGACATGTGGTTGTAGCCAAAGGACATAGGGGGTTGTAGCATCCTTCTAGTTGTGGCCATAGAATTAGGGAGTTGGAGCTTCCCTCAGGTTGTAGCCTGAGAAACTAGGGGGTTGTAGCCTCCTTCTAGTTGTAGTAAGAGAATTGGGGAGTTAGAGCTTCCTTCAGGTTGTAGCCTGAGAAACTAGGGGGTTGGAGCCTCCTTCCAGTTGCAGTTGGAAAACAAAGGAAATTGGTGCTTCCAATGAATGTAATTCTTAAAGACATATAAGAAAAATAATTTGGTGGTTTTCTCTCGCTTTGGGTTTCCACGTAAAAACAGTGGTGTATTGTGTATGTGTATGATTGCTCATTTGCTCATTGTTTATTTATTCTGCAACTATTGGATGATAATGCTACATTGATATAACACTTTCATTTTGTGGTTAAAAAGGATTATTGTTCTATTATTGATTCACCCCCCCTCTTAGTAATCCAACAATTGGTATCAAAGTTGGTTCCTTCAAGAATAAATTTAACCACTGAAAGGTAGTTCATGGAGAGAAACAAGATGTATAAACATGGAATACCACAGTTTGATGGAAAGAAGTGTGCATTGTGGAGCAGAAGGATGAAAACATATATACAGGCACATGGATTTGAAATTTGGCAATCTATAGTAGATGGATACAAAGAACCAGCAGTTCCGCCAACAAGTGAAAGAGCAATAAAACTCAATCAAAATAATTCCAAAGCCACAAATGCACTTATGAATGGTCCTGGTGAATCAGTATATACCAAAGTTATGCATTGTAAATCCACTAAAGAGATTTGGGACAAACTTCAAAATATTTATGAATGATATTCAGAAGTCCAAGCAGCAAATCTTCAAACTTACAGAGGTCAGTTCGAACAACTAAAGATGAAGGAAGATGAGAATGTTGCAGCTTACTTCTTACGAATCGATGAAACAATACATGCAATCATAGGATTGGGAGAAGAAATTAAAGAATCTATAATTGTTCAAAAGATACTAAGATATATTCCTATGAGATTTGATCCTAAGATATCAACACTAGAAGAAAGAACAGATCTAGACTCAATAAGCATGGACGAACTACATGGAATCTTCACAGCATATGAAATGAGAACTGAATAGGAAAATCCAGACATAAAAGAAGCATCTTTCAAAGCATCCAAAAGGTCAAAGAAAAAGGGAAAGAAAAATGAAAAAAAACATAGCAACAGTAGTGACATCTCGGAAGATGATGAAGAAATGGCCAATTTTGTCAAGAGATTGAACAAGGGAACCAACGGCAGATATAAAAGTAAGCTTCCATTGATTTTATTTAATTGTGATGGTATTGTTCATTTTGCTAACAAATTTTCTCATAAGAAAAATAAGGGGAATGATGAAGATTACTCAAATAGAAAACAAACATATAAAGGCCAAGTAACCACAAAGAAATTTTTCAAGAAAATCTTATGCACCAAAGAAGACATATCCTCATTAGATGAAGATGAAGTCAGTGACAATGAGATAGAAAGAGTTATATTCATCACAGTAGAAGACTCTGATAAAGAAGATACCGAAGAAGAATATGAAGAGGAATAATTGTTGACTTCCATAGAAGTTACAAGAAGAGAAAAGAGGAAAAACAAGAAGTTACAAGCAGAACTAGACAAGAAAGAATACACTCAAGAACTACAGCATATCATCATGGAATTTAAGGTTCAAATAGAAGAACATAAAAGAATTAAAGAAGCATTCAAAGAACAGTTAGAAGAAAGAGACAGGATCATTGGAAATTTGGAAGCAGAGATTGTCACATTGAGAAAGGATCTTCAGAAGAAAAATATGCAGAACAGCTCAAAAGTTTTGGATGACATTATCAGCAGTCAAAGGCCTAATCATGACAAGTCCTAACTTGGATACAATTAGACACAAAAGGGCTCAAGCTCCAAATCAACAGCACAATAAACATATCGAAAAATTTATGCAGAAACAATCAAATGAGATAGGAAGACCTACAAGGAATATTACAGGAACGCTCCTCCACCGAGGAGATTCAGATCTCAAAATCAATGACCGACAGAAACAAATATGCCTTAGGAAGAAAAAGGATTCATAAGAGTAACTCCTTTCAAAAGATCTTCAAATCCCAGGTATCAAACTATATTTTTGGGTTTATGTTATGCATGTAATAATTTTGGACATAAAGTTGTAAATTGCAGATCTAATAGCAGGAACATGAATGGTTATCCAAGAAGGCCTAGTGAAACACATAGAAGAAGCTACAACAAGTTTGAATCATTGAGCACTGAAGTGGAATGCTACAAGTGAAATAACTTTGGACACATGGCCAAATATTGTAGAATGACAGTCCCTCCTAGAGAACCACAACAGAACAACAACAGTCACAAACAGAAGTCTCAAAAGAGAACATGGATAAGAAAGCAGAATCAGTATAGCAATGAAGAATGCACACACGCTCTACAAGATAAGCAACAGAAGCATGGTTGGTATGTTGAAAGTGGTTATTCAAAACATGAAGAACGGGTGAACAAAGACCAAGTCTAAGAGATCGCAAGATTGGAAATAAAACGAGATGAAGAAAATTCTACAGAAAAAAGGAAAGATGTCAGATACAAAAATATTTGGAAAATAACTAAAAGAAGAGAAGGACATGTAAATAAGGAACATGTTCAAGAGATTGTACTTTCAGGCACTGTAGTGAAAGATGAATCCACAGACAGAAAGAAATAAGTTGGAGCTCAGAGAGATGATGAATCTACTAATGAAGATGACGATGAATACACTTCAGAGCAAGAATTTTTCTGAGCCATTTGGCTTAGAGACTCTTAGATAATATGAATAATAGACAAGGGAATTCTATGCGGTAGCTGAGACTGACCAAAGAACCATCCTTCGAGCAACTTGCAGAATTTGAGTAGACAGATTCAATGCATTCAATTAGCAGAAGTACAATATGATATATTAATCAGTTGTAGTAGTACTTCATCATAGTATAGTGACATATGAGTAAAAATTAGGGGTAGTTGTGTAGCATAGTCTTGAACAGTATAGACGAATATGGACATGAAATCATCTTTTCTGAACAGGGAACTTGAAGAAGAAGTCTACATTGAAAAATTGGGTCCTAGATCATGGTACTCTAGATTGGATATATATCTACAATAGGAAGGGTTCAGAAAAGGAAGTGTGGACAACCACCTCTACATTAAGATAACTCAAGATGGTATTTTATTAATTAAAGTTTATATTGATGATATTATTTATGGAAGTATTGATAACAGGTTAAGCCATGAATTTGTAAAGGATATGCAGAATGAATTTGAAATGTCATTACTTGGAGAATTATCCTTCTTTTTGGGTCTTCACATACGTCAAAGCAACCAAGGAATTTTTATTTCTCAAACTAAGTATATCAGAGAAAATGCTAAAGAGGTTCAGAATTGAATATTGCAAAACAGTTACCACTCCTATGCAAACCAGTTGCAAGTTGAGCAAAGATGATGATTCAAAGTATACATACCAGAGGAAATACATGTCGATGATTGGTAACTTACTATATGTGACAACATCTAGACCAGATGTAATGTAGGTAGTTGAACAGGTGGCACGATTTCAAGCAGCACCAAAGGAATCACATGTATTAGCAATAAAGAGGATTTTCAGATATCTCAAAGGAATAGAAGAGTTTGGATTATGGTATCCAAAAGGAAATGATCTATCACTTATTGCCTACACAGATGCAGATTGGGCAGGTTGCATTGATGACTGACGAAGCACCAATGGAGCAGTTTTCTACTTGGGTGAGTGTTTAGTATATTGGCTAAGCAAGAAACAATCATCGATATATTTATCTACATCCGAAGCAGAGTATATTGCAGCAACAAGATGTTGTACCCAGGTTCTATGGATGAAATGAACTTTGACAGATATATAGGTTAAGTATGATGAGCCCATTCCAATCTATTGTGATAATACAAGCACCATCGGTATCTCAAAGAACCCGATGATGCACTCTAAGACGAAGCAAATTCCAATAAAGTATCACTTTCTATAAGAATAGGTTGCAGAGAAGAACATCGGAGTTGAAAATGTGGGCACAAAAGAACAAGTGGCAGACATATTTACAAAACCGCTTCCAAGGGAAGCCTTTGAGTATTTTCTCCAGAGACTCGGAGTAATTTCTACTCCAAAATGAATGCTTTTGAATGCTTATCTTTTATGTCTTAGATTTACATTAGGAAGCACCATAAAGAGGAAAATTCAGGTTGGGGGATCAGTTTCAGGAAGAGTTCATTCATGGGGAGTATCCCCAAGGATAGTTCAGTTAGGGGGAGCAGCCCTGGATGGAAAGATACCTTTGGTATTGATGAAAAAGGGGGAGAGATTTATTAGATGCAAAGGTAAATGCTTGGAGAAAGAGAACAGAGCCATGGTTCTAGGGAGAGCAATGGTCACAAGGGGAGCATGAGTGATATGACTTCAATATTGCATCTGATTGTTGCCATCAATTCCAAAGGGGGAGATTATTGATTAATTGGTTTGGTTTTCATTGATGTCAACCCTTGAAGAAAGTCTAGTAGCAAATTCTGGTAGCACAAAGGTTTGGGTAATGGACCCAAGTTTGTTTGATGGATAATAGTATGATTTTTGATATATTTGCAGGGAAGACTATTCTATATGCATAGTACATGTCATGCCATTTCCAATGCTATGTGGCATGTCACATAAGACCTCGCAGTTAGAGAGTTATGGCCATGTGAATTTGGAGAACCCTCATGAGTCATCTAGAAGCCCCAAAAGGTCAAAGTAGTCAAATTGGTTGCAAGGAAGAAATTATTTAAATAATAAAGTGAAGTGATGAGTGTACTATAAGTCAAAGTGGATACAAAAGAAATTATTTAAATAATAAAGTCAATGGAGAAATTACTAAGTGGACAAGTGGTTAGAATTGGGTTAGCCCTAAAATAAGGAAAGTGGGTTAAAATGGTTAGAAGGTAATTTAAATAATAAAGTGAAGTGATAAGTGTACTATAAGTCAAAGTGGATACAAAAGAAATTATTTAAATAATAAAGTTAAGGGAGAAATTACTAAGTGGACTAGTGGTTAGAAGTGGGTTAGCCCTAAAATAAAGAAAGTGGGTTAAGATGGTTAGAAGGTAACCCCTTGAGGAAGCTACATGAAAGTATAAATAAGAGGCAAAGGTCTCTCATCTTGAATCACACTTGAGAATATTGAATATATACAAGTGAGTGAGGTAACCAAAGGATATCTAAGCCAAATTTCAGAGGGAAGGTGAAGTAAAGA
>ML869084.1:0-13429 GCA_009831015.1 Picea engelmannii | reverse complement strand
CAAGTTTCCTCATTTCTATTTTTTATTCCTCTCTTTCATTATTATTTTATTTTTATTTTATTTTATTTTTGTTAAACCCAAAATGATAAATGCGCTTAATAGTCTTTTCAATATATTTTTAAAATCCTAAATTTTTATACTCCCACTCTTTAATAATTTTAATTCTTCTTTATAATTTAAAAGCCATGGTTTTCACTTAAATTAACTACCTCATTACTTTACCCCCTTTTATTTTAAGAAGACTTTAACTAACACTTAGGAGGGTTTTCGTTTACGTCCTTAGGTTTATTTTTGGAGGGTCTTCTATTAAGGCTAGTCAAAATTTTATCTTAGAGGTGTTTTAAAATTAGGTTCAGATTTGAACTGGGCGACAATTCATTAGGGGGGGTTGTTTTAAGAATTTTATCAGGCATTAAGGTCTTAGGGTCGTCTAGGTTGTCTCATCATCATCATCAATGCGACGTGCCCTTCAGGACGCACTACATGCTCCAAGGGTGCCACTCGCCTCGTTTACTTCTGTTGCGCGACGTGCCCTTCAGGATGCACCACGTGCTCCAAGGGTTCCACTCACTGACTTGTATTTCTTTGCACGACGTGCCCTTCAGGGTGCACCACGTGCTCCAAGGGTGCCACTTGCCGACTTGACGGATTGGTAGACATCTATAACCCCTGGAGTCAACACTCCGCCAGGTGAACTTGTGGGAGACTAAGGGCTCTAAGGAATAAGGCCCACGCCTTATTGCGCACCCCTTAAAACCATCGTGAGCGACTGTCGCAGTCTGTCCTCACGGCATTGTGGATCCGCTCGAACTAGGTAATCGTTAACCTACAGTTCGAGCCACGACGGGAGTGCTAGTAGGCTGTGGCAGAGTTGTTGTCCACACCTCTCCCTCAACCTCTCTGGAACTCGTGTGTGGCCCCTTTACTCCATATGTGAGTCTGGTCGGCAAGCTATCGTCGGCCTGCATCATCAACCGTCGTGTCAGAATGCCAACAACATATCATAAAATCAATATCATATCATCAAAACAAAGCAATATCACCGTAGCAAATCAACCCAAATAGCACACTCCCTGACTCAATCCAAAGTCCAAGGGGGTTGCCCCGATGCCTCTGCATCCTCAAGGTCCGAAACCCTGCACACTCAAATAAACTGAGTCAATAGCACCTGTATACAACAATAGTAAAACATCATGTCATCAATCATAACGCATCATCATCAAGGGTAAGTGGTTTATCATCATAAAAATCCAGATCACTTGCAAGCAAGTGTCCTCAAAGAATAAGTTTTGTGAGTGCGCCAGAGCGGGATGTTACACATATTCAGTTGAATCCGGCTACATAAATCTGTAAGAAATCACTATGTTTTGTTGTTTGAAATCTGTTTTTGAATAAAGAAATGGATTTAGCATGCTGAGAAACCTTCGAGGCACAGATTATACAGAAATAATCACTCAAATCTGTGAATCTAACAATGACAAATATTCTTAGAAAAAATCACCCAAAAAAATCATTTGGTATAACATTTAGACTACTGCTTCATAATTGGGTGTTCATTTGTTCATTGCTTGGGATCCAAGAATCTCTCAAATTTTTTATTTCACTAATTTTGATAATCTCTTCAAGAAATGTGTTAACCATTAAATTTCAATTATTTGCTTAACAGTGTACTGTCGCACGTTGCTCAAACCACCTGGGGGAATTTTCTGCCCGCAGTGTACGGTACAAATCACTGGTTAATGTTGCCTCAAAGTGTACGGTACAAATCACTGGTTAGTTTTGCCTCAAAGTGTACGGATTCTTACGCAACGTGTACGACAAATTGAATAAGTGACTATGCTCGCCGTAAAAAGACTGTAAAATAACGCATAAAAATATTATTTGTTTCGGTGTAAAAAGACCACCACGTTCATCAGAATCGTCAGCGCTCTCAAGATTAAATGTGGACTTGTTAAGATAAAATTAAATTAATTGTACGATTAGAGGGAACTGATATTGATACAATTAAAAAGAACTTTCGTATGGCAGAGTCAAACACGTTACATTATGGAAATGCAATTTTACAATTTAACATGGTTGACAAAGCCCTGAACACGGAGAAGATTGTGAGATCTGGCCTTATTCCCGAAAAACCGAAACGAAAGCGATTGCATATCTGCATTCACACTCTTCACGGTGAACTTTTACATTTATATGAATTTATTTTGACAAGAACGCCTGGAATATCGTACAAATTGTGCACGATAACAATGATTGAATAAATAGCCCACAGAAATAATGATGGTCCGAACCCTGAATGAATGAAATAAGGAAGGTTTTGGGGCAATCCAGTATGCTTTCGGTGGCAGCAATCGATAGAGAAAATTAGTGACTACCCAAAGAAACAAAGGCTATTCAAGCCATTGGAGTTTTCTTCGATTACTCAAACGATCATGTATTTGTATTTAATTGTAGTTTCGAGATTCTAAGTTTTGTCTCTGCTTTCGTGATATTATCATTTAAATTTTGTTTGAAATTGGGTCAGAAATTGTTGGATCTAAAAATTTTAGTGATGTAAAATTAAAGTGTTTCAAGGAATTTTCAGAACCCTGAATCTATTTATTTATCAGAAATTCAAATATTTTTTAGGGTTATAGTAATACCCTAAAATCTTTAGGATACAAGGTTGGTCAACAATAAGGCTAGAAACCATTATAATAATATATTCTTCAAGAGTTTATAGACTGAGAAGGTTAAGAATGTCTTCTTAACCATTCAAACTAAACTCAATTAATTACTTAAAATAAAATGCATTCATCCAAAAAATATCAATTTTAACTTGAGTTGAAATAGTTAAATTGGTGATGATTAGACTTGAACCTCTATCTATAATGAATTCGAAGACACTATCCTATAGTTACCGATTCTTTTTTTTTTTTTTTTAAATCAATTTCTCATTTTAAAAATTTGTGTTTAATGAAAATTTATGAGAAGTATATGTTTTTGATTATTATATAAATAATGATTATATTAAAACAATATTTTTATTGTCGAGTTTAATTCCTTGTGAGTGACATGTTGTGCCTTTAAATTAGTATATAAGATGCTCTTTTTATTGAACCCCCAATATTTCCAAAATACTCAGGCTCCCATGAACCACATGAAATGAATATATATATAATGTAGTTGATTATAAGGAGGATAGTTATTAATATCTCATAAGATGAATTTTGTCTTACCTAACTTTAAGAAGAAAAGGTAAGGAATTACTTGGTTTTGGTTTAGGATTTTTTATGTATTCTAAAAGTTTGAACATAAGCATTCTTAAATCATCATAGTTTCTATGATTTAAAAGGTTAAGAAACTTACTATTATAAAGTGTAGTTTGAAATTGAGATTTAATGTGGCTACATAAAAGAAATTTTAAGAGAAAGTGCTTTTCATCTTTAATCGTGTTAGTGTCACAAAGATGACAAATTCTTTTTACCGACTACATTTTAGGAGTTGTCAAATGTCTTGTTTCACTAGCAAGCTCATAGATTTTGTTTTTATTTTACCAATGTTGGTTTTCTTGTTTACACTAGTTAAAATAAAGAGATACTTTGATATTTGAGATTATGGTTAATCCCTCATTACAATATCTTAATTTTCTCTTATCCTTTAATTCTTTATGGCACCACAGTTTCTCTTAAATTTAGATGTATTAATATTTTAATATTATTGATCTAATGAAAAGTGACATACTCCTCAATTCCTCAATGATTTAGCTAAGAATTGGCATCTTTATGTCAACCTCGTTTGGGCCACAAGTGGTTTTGACTAGAGTTGGAGGAAATATTAGGAACCCTCTTCTATTCCATGTTTGTCTTGTTCTTGTGCATAAGGTCGTACTCATAGCCATCCTCTCGATGGGAGAAATACTTGCTTCTATGAGGAGGATAGGGTAGGGTATACTGCATTTAATTTTAATTTTATAAGTTATAAAACACTTATACAATTGCTCAATCTTTCTCCATGATTCTCTATAGATGGTGTAGCCCCAAACTTCACAACCATATGAGATAACAAGAGTTAGAAGAATCTCAAAGAGAAGTTTTGTTTTATCCCATAACCAAAGATCCATTGATATGCAATTGTTTTCAAGGCCAAATAAATCTTTCCACCCTCAATTTATTCTTTTCTCAACACTATAGTTCCAATTATGCTAGTAATTTAGACTAATTCAAAGATATTTGTATGAAATCACTTCTTCTACAATGTTGTTATCATACACAAAATTATTATAAGTGGTGTTTTTGGATTTGATTATCATAACATTTGTTTTGTCAATGTTAATAGTGATAACCATAGTAGAGCATAAATCCTTCAGAATTATTTGTTTCTTATCGAGATCATAGGGATATATCACCATAAGAAAAATATCATCTGTATAAATAAGAAGGTTGATGGTTATTCTAACTAAAGCCATGCATACACAACCTACTTCTTCCAAACAACCCTCTAACTTGTCAATTTATATGCCAAAAAGGGTAGGGTATCAAGAATAACCTTAATTTGAATATTGCAGTCAATGTATTTCAACCAACCCTCAATACTTTTGAGCATGGAAATAATCTTCTCATACAATCTTATCACTAAAGCTCTCAACTTCAAAGGAAATTTTAGCTCTTCTAATCTATTCCAAAGGTTAGTTCTAGAATTGTATCAAAAGTTTTTCTAAATTCAACAAAGCAACACATGATATTGGTTTTTTTATTATGACACCCCTCCTCAATGACCCTAAGCATACCAACGTGGTCCACAATGGAACAAAATATAACCTAGACTTGGCCCTTTTCCCCTGAATTTCTAGTTGTATGTTGATCTTCTTCTCTCAAATAATTTCATATATTTTGTATAAACGAGGGATAATCATAAGGGTTCTATAATTACATGGGTTGTCTTTATCCTTTTTTTAAAATTAGGAACATTTATTATTTGTGTCCATGATTTAAGGAAACTCTACTGGATTGAAGAGCTTGTGAATGTGAGAGATGATGATATGACCTACAATTTTAAGAATTCATTCATAGTATCCTTATCTTTCCCTTTTCTGATCCACTTAACCCCAAACTTTATGTCTTTTAAAGAAAAAAAATATTTTTCTACAAAAGGGTGTGAATCGTATCCATGATATCAGGGGATTCATAAAGCTTTTTAAGGTAAGAATTCCAGTTCTTTAAGGAAATCATATTATTTTCTTTAGTTTGGTGACTTATAAGTTACCTCTATAATTTCTTAGGATCTATATTATGGGGGTTTAAAATCTTCTTTCACTTTTTATTTATATAGTACCTTCATTTATTTTAACTAGGTATTTGTACCTATTTATCTTTTAAAATTGTATATACATCTTAAACGCATCCTAATGAATCTTCCAGTAATTTTATTCTTTTTAGTATACCATTGATTGACTATTCTATTTTCCTTTTTACATGACATCTCACTAGAGAACTTGTCAATGGAAGTAGAGAGTGTTGTTGTAAAATCATGATCGAGGTCTTAAATATTGTCCTTTACTGTTTAAATTATTTAGAAAAATATCATCTCTATTTTTGCTGAAGATTGAGTGCTTTTGGTTATTAGAATTCTCTTCCATTTGGATTTCATGCATGACAAAGTTTAGAGTTAGAGTTAAAGATCTATGATCAAAGTCTCATGCATGGTTGTCTAATATGTCAAAATTTATTGTTTTGTTGTATACGGGGATATCAAATGTCACATAATCTATGATACTACTAGAAATCCCATGGATACAAATCATTCAAATGGATTTGTCCACTTCATTAGACTATTTCAAATTATTAGATATTGAGAACTACAAATCTTGATTAGTTCATAATTGAGCAAGTTCCCAACCAAGTATTTAGATATTCTTTTGTATCTACTAGATAAAACAAGGTCCTGATCTAACAATAGAGATTAGGGTTGGAATTATTGCTTACGATAATAGATTGGTTACCTATTCTTATAGAATTAAAATATCCTAACAAAAGGATAGTAACTTCATTTCCCATACTATAAAAGTCCTTCTAAGGCATTGTAATGATAATTTTATCCAAACTATTTTTTTCTAAAAGGTCGAATTCATATGTTAAAAATAACATGTTTCTATGTAAAAAACAATTGCACTAATCTAAAATGTATACATGTACATGTAGTGATTGAAAGGGTCTTTATTGTGAAGTCTAATATGAATTAAATTGGTCTTATTTAAGTAACATACTATGCATAGAGTCCCTAATCCGAATGGATATTTTAAATGGAAATGGTTGAGTTATTTAGCATGCGTCAATTAACCATTTAGGAAGTTGAATGAAAGAAGAAGAATTATAGAAGAAACATAGCAACCATGTAAACATGTACATATCGGTAAATAGATAAGAATAAAAACAAACCATAAGACGCCAAAATGATAATAGAGTTCGACAATCTCGCCTATGTCTCCTGGCGTGTCTCAATGGGTGATGCTTTCTTATTTTTGTTCAAAGATTTAAAAGTACATCACAGTAGCGCAAAAAAGGTTACAAATTGATATGTTATTTTTATACCAGATGTATCGAACCCAACAAAAGAAACGACATTGAAATTAGATGACCGAAGCTCCCATAAATGGTTCACAAAGGTGCTCTCCTCAACAACTTCCCTACATAAAAATGTATTTGGCTTGGAAAATCTTCAGCATAAACATGCTTTGAATGTCTCGTCCATGCCTTCAAGAACCCCTAGTTTATATATATCTGAAGTTGGTAACCATCTCCCAACTTCACCCCAAGATATGGCCTCAAAAAGGGCTCAATATCTCCCAATATTATCCAAAATCCCTCAATTCTGTTGAATAAATCAATAAAAAATCATAATAAAAAGTATGAAAACCCATTTTTGAACATAAATTGGGTGCAACCCCCTTTTCGTTGGCTCCTGGTGGTATTAGTGCACTCCATGTGATCGAGTGCTAGTAGTTAGGCGTTATCCCCCTCATGGATTCTTGGTTCCTGGTCTCGTGTAAGGCCCATGTGGCCACACCTACACATTATCTTGTTGGGCCCTCAATATAAACACTTGGTTGGGTGCCCTTGGTCGGTGGGCTAGCCCGACCGACTGAGCACGAACCCTTAACAACTCTCGCACCCCGACCGACCAGGCACCGACCCTTAACAACTCCCATGCTATACGATGAGACCCGGGTCATATGGGGAGGTCATGTGATCGAGGGCTATGATCTATCCATTCCTTGTGCAAAACAACAACAAAGGCCAGGTCCTATGGAGTTACACTGAAACTAGGGGCTAGATCCACAAGCATTCGTGGCAATCCAAAATAAGAGAGCGATTATATGAGTGTAGTCATATGGTACCTAACCAGGGGTTGGGGCCTAGCCCTAGCCCTAACCTCCTCCAACAACACATACCAACAAACTTAAATACGAAGTTTGATCTTAGAGGCTAAGAACTACAGTGAGGGTGGGCTAGCTAGCCCGACCCTGCCAAGACGTTGCCCGGTGGGAGGTCGCGCAATCAAACCTCATGGAGTCCAAAAACAATTGTAACCAACGAGCCAATAGATGGGTGCCACATGGCACCTTCACATTCATCAAATACAATGCCACGTGTCAATTTCTTATTGGTCTAGTTTTCTTCTCAGTCACTGTCTTCCATGTGTCGTACATACGTCGTACGAGCATGCCACGTGTCACCCTTGCTATGGTGACACATGTCACTCTCAGATTGGTCCACCTGTACTTGCCACATAAACATCCAACTGTACTCTACCATTCCATCTGTATGGCCAACTACCATGTGTCACCTTCAAACATTGCCACGTCAGCATGATGACTTCCGCATGACATCATGTTGATGTCAGCATTGACTTTTTAGCATGTTGACTATTGAATTTTTTTTCCTGTTTGGAAAAACTAACAGATCATGATATCTGAAGCATATGACATCTCTTTGAGCCCATTCAGGTTGCATTGGGTTCATATAGACGAGGACTATGCACATGTTCGTTTGGAATCCATAATGAGAATTTTTATTTTTAGGCCTTTCTAAGCCCCATCAAGATCCTGGATCCAATTCTGGATCACACCTCCCCACTAAAGACCTTTTGGTCCCCAAAAGGTTACTAAACATTCATCAAGTTCGGGTTAGGCCACCAGACTTGTTCTCTATCTTTGAACTCTGTCCTATGCACCTGTCTCATCAAGATCAACTGTAAAACAATCATGATAACTCAGAGAATATTGTTACCCATTTGTACCCTATCACATCTTACTGAAGCCATTATCATCCATGTAGACAACATTACTAATGATAGCATAAAAAATATGACTGAAAATGAGCTGATATGTTTGTAATATTTTCACAACATTAGTTTATCTTCAAGAAAACTGTGATTGATTTTCCATTCTACGATCATCTCATGTTCTTTCTTAATATATATTACTTGATTTGAAAAAATTAAAGGAGTGTTTCTTGCTTGAGATAATTTTCTTAATTGTTCCATAGTTTGAATATTTGTATTTGCCTTTAAATGATGAGCATGAACCACATATTCTTGACCTGCTTGGGTTAAATGATATTGATTATTTTCCCTGTAGAATATTGTTTTACGATCATACAAGTATGGACTTCCTAAGATCATTCCACATTCACTTAGTGGCACCACATCACATGTTACCTTGTCCACAAACTTAGATGAAATTGCAAATTTTAATGTGCACTCCTTTGCTATGTGTAATTGATGATTGTTGCTTATCCATTTAAGTGTGTAAGGCTTATGATGCATATGTGTTTTTAATCCCAACTATTTAACCAATTCCTCATAAATTAAGTTAGATTGGGATCCACTATCTATCAATGTGTCAACCTTAGTGTGCCTCATGATGACCCTTATGTGAAACAATTTACTTCTACAATCAAATCCTTCACCAATTTTACCTGTCAAACAAACCAATGAGACTTTAGATTCATCACCTGAATCTGATCACAAGTCTGTGGGTTGTGTTGTTGCTGCAAATGTTTTCCTCCCTTTCCTTTATTTGAACCACTTCAGTCTCTTCTCGGGATGCAATTTCCAACAACGGTCCTCATCATGCCCTTATTTCTTTCAATGCTTGCAAGAGGGCTTCTCTTCCTTTCTTTCCATTGAATTTTCCTTCTTTCCATGCCACTTTCTTTTGTCCTCTTTCCTTGAAGATGATTCCCCTGGTACATCGACCCTTGTTTTCCCTGCTTCAATGTATGTCGATTGAACAGAAACCTTATCAAGATTAGTAGGTCCAAACATGAATACATTATTTTGAATATGTGCACGTAAACCTCCTATATATTTCATAAGAGTTTTTTGGGTATGTAAAGGAATATCTAACATCAATGCCATCTTACAAAATCCATCTGTGTATTCTTGCATTGTTTTTCCTTTTCTTAGTTTTCAAGCTTGTCATTCAATTAACGCTTTCTCTTTATAACCCAAAGGATAGAATTGCTTTCTAAGTGTAGAAATAAAACTTTTCCATGATGGAAATACATTACCCACTTGTTGCGTGCCATTTTGCAACTTGATTTTCTACCAGATGAGTGTTGTGCCTGCAAGTCTAACTGATGTCAACTTGATCTGAGTTGTCTCAACCTTGATTTGTTGCACACAGCAATAAACCTCCATCTGTTGACCCAATTGTCAAGTATCTTTGGATTAACTTCACCATCATACATGGGTAATTCTAATTTAACATCAAGTTTAAATAAAGGCATTTCATTCTTATGTGTATGGACATGTTTCTTTGCAGTGGATTTAGAACTTGAACTTGAAGAAGGAGGTGAAGATGGAGGTGAAGGAGGAATTTTAGGAGGATCCTCTCCTTCTTCACATTTTCCCTTTGAAGATTCACCCAGATTCAGTTTCTTTTGTTCCAAGTAGTCCTCATACAAAACCTTCATCATCTTTGACATGGTGAAGAAATTGTTTTGAAACTCTTTCTCATCTTGAGAAAGTCCCTCTTCCGATGCCATCTTCTCTCTTTGAGAAGTTCTCTTTCTCAATACAATCAATGGATTCTCTTCAACAAGCTCGTATTCACTATGATGTAGATTTTCCTTGGTTAACATACAAACTCAAATCCAAATGTCAACTATCTATGATACCATTTTATCCGAATGTATCTTTTAAACAACAATGGTTGAGTTATTTAGCGTGTGTTAATTAACCATTTACGAAGCTGAATGAAAGAAAAAGAATTATAGAAGAAAAATAGCAGCCACATAAACATGTACATATCTAGAAATACATAAGAAGAAAAACAAACCATAAGACACCAGAATGATAACAGAGTTCGGTAATTTCGCCTTTGTCTCAGTGGGTGAGGCTTTCTTATTTTTGTTCAAATCTTTAAAATTACATCACAGTAGTGCCAAAAAGGTTACAAATTGATTTTTTCTTGTTATACCAGATCTTTAGAAGCCAACAAAAGAAATGACACTGAAATCGGATGACCGGAGCTCCCAGAAATGGCCCGCAAAGGTTCTCTCCTCAACAGCTTCCCTGCATAAAAATGGTTTTGGCTTGGAAAATATTCATCATAAACCTACTCTGAACGTCCCTTCCATGGATTCAAGAACCCCTAGTTTATATAGATCTACAGTTGGTAACCATCTCCCAAATTCCCCCCAATATATGGCCTCAAAAAGGGCCCAATATCTCCCAATATTAGCCAAAATCCCTCAATTCTACTAAATAAATCAATAAAAACCATAATACAAAGTATGAAAACCCATTTTTTCACATAAATTGGGTGCAACCCCCTTTTCGTTGGCTCCTGGTTGTATTAGCGTGCCCCATGTGGTCGAGCGCTAGTAGTTAGGCGCTAGCCCCCTCCCGGATTCTTGGCTCCTGGTCTCATGCAAGGCCCATGTGGCTACACCTACATGCTATCTTGTTGGGCCCTCAATCTAAACCTCTAGTCACGTGCCCTTGGTCAGAGAGATATCCTGACTGACCGCACTCCGACCCTTGACAACTTCACACTATACGACGAGACCCCGGGTCATATGGTGAGGTCATGTGATCGAGGGCTATGCTCTATCCACTCTGTGTGTGAAACAACAACAAAATCCAAGTCCTATGGAGTTACACCGAAACTGGGGGTTGGATCCAAAACCATTCGCGCCAATCCAGAATAGGAGAGTGTTTATATGAGTGTAGTCATGGTATCACGTCGGCGGTTGGGGCCTAGCCCCAACCCTAACCTTTGCCACAACACATACCAACAAACTTAAATACTAATATTGAACTTAGAGGTTAAGAACTACAGTGAGGGCGGGATGGCTTGCGCGACCCTACAAAGACGTTTCATGGTGGGAGGTCGCGTGATCGAACCTCATGGAGTCCAAAAATGTTTGCAACCAACAAACTAATACATGGGTGCCACGTTGCACCTTCTCATTCATCGAATATAATGCCACATGTCAATCTTCTATTGGTTCGGTTGTATTCCCAGTCACCACACTTGCCCAGTTACTGTCTACCACGTGTCGTACATACGTCGTATGGATGTGCCACCTGTCACCCTTATAGTGGTGACACGTGTCACTCTTGGATTGGTCCACCTGTACCTGCCACATCAACATCCAATTGTACCTTGACACATCAACTATACAACCAAATGCTATGTGTCACCTCTAGATGTTGCCACATCAGCATGATGATGTCGGCATGATGTCATCCTGACGTCAATGTTGACTTTTTGAACTGTTGACTTTTTTTTCCATGTTTGGCAAAACAAACAGATCGCGATATATGAAGCATACAACCTCTATTTGAGCCCGTTCAAGTTGCATTGGGTTCGTATCGACAAGGCCTACTCACACGTCTATTTGGAAGCCATTCTGGAAACTTTTATTTTTAGTCCTTTCTGAGCCCCATCAAGCTCCTGGATCCAATTATGGATCAGTCCCCTCCAATCCCTCTACCATGGGATCTCTTGTTCCATACATGTAACAAGACAAATACTTCTATTCTAGGGACCTTAGATTCTTCATGCTCCCAAGATTCAAGAAACAATATAATATCAATTTTAACATGGAACAATATAATATCAATTTTAACATGAGACTGTTACTCCATAGAAATTCAAAGAGAAGATCTAGAATGTCTCAAATTCCTATTTATCGTTATTTTTTTGGTCTCTATCCCTTATAATAACTTTTCTCATTGTAATTATTCCTCATTTTTCTTCATGACTTTTTTAACTTTTTAACATCCTTCCTTAATTCAACTTGATATTTTAAAATGAAATATTTCTAACCTATTTAAACTCATAGTTTTATCGAATATGTTATTTTAAAGTTAATATAACTTAATTCTTATTTTTATACTCAATTATTCTATTCGGTTGAACTTCTATTTATATTTATAATTGTTTAATTTATATTAATAATATTAAATTTATATTTATAATTGTTTAATTTCTATTAATAATATTGATGGTCACCATTAAGTGTCAATCATAATAAAAATAACAAAAGTAATGGTGATTGCTTAGCTTTAACCCTTGATATATAATGATATATTATGACTTCTTGTTATTATTTCCCCTCTATAAGAAAATAAATAAATTAGAATTAACTTTCCATTCTAAAACGATAAAGGTGAATCTATGGATTTTTCTTTTTAGGTGTGTCTCATAAAAACCTTGATTTTTTTAATTAAGATGAAACATGGAAGAATTTTTTAGTTTGGTATTTTCTTGTTTAATGAGAGCTTACGTTTATTTTTAATTAAGTTCTATGGATAGTTTTTTTTCTATGTGTAATAAAAACCCTTATTTTTGAATCAAGTTGAAACTTAAAATAATTTTTTAGTTTTATATTTTCTTCTCTAATGAGAACTTAATTTTATTTTTAGTTAAGTTCAAAGGTGAACATAATTTTTTAGTTTTAATTTTTTTCCATATAAATAACTAGTATAAAATTGTATTTTTATAGATTTTAGTAATTTATTTATTTTTAAAAGATCAATTCTTTTGGTTATTTTTAAAATGAAATATGGTTAATGTTGTATATTCTAATCTTGTACAATTAATTATTGTAAATAGATTTTTAATAAAAACAAAAAAAAATTAAAATGAAATATGGTTAATGTTGTATATTCTAATCTTTTACAATTAATTATTGTAAATAGATTTTTAATAAAAACAAAAAAGATACAATGGTAAACACATATTACATAGCGATTTTACCATGAAATTTCAAATCGAGAAAATCAACAACTTTTTTAGAGCCACATCTATAATATTGTATTCATCATATGTCAACCACAATAAAATTCCCTCATACATAAAGATTATTGTCTTCTTCAATGAAAAACCTAACATAACTTTTATGGTTAGATACGTGACCTTATAATGAACAATCCA